>BQNB010053030.1:0-40218 GCA_026074375.1 Tanacetum coccineum
GTTTTGTTTGGAAGTAACAAAGAAAGAAAGCTTATCCCTATTATTAAATAGCTAAACACTATCGTATTGTAGTAAATTCAAGGGTAAAGAATATAAAATACCAACGTACTTTCCAAAATTTATCGTAATAAACAACTTACTTTTTTATTATCGATACCACCAACTTACATTCAAATTTTGTTTCAACTTGAACAAAACGTTTGTACAGTTAGTTATTATGTGGCAACATTAGTCCATTTAGCTAACGATCGTTTAAGGATGTTGCAAAAATCGTCCCTGTGGTTTTCATATATATATTTTTTTCGAAAATTTTTTCTTTAGAAAATTTTTTTTTCGAGTTTTTTTTATCAAAACATCTTTTTTTATGAAAATTTTTATACACATTTTTATTAAAAAATTCGAAAAAAATTTTATACACGTAAAAAAAATTTATACCCTTTTTTATAAAAAAATTCGAATTTTTTTTATACAGATAAAAAATGTGTATAAAAATTTTGTGTATAAAAAAATTTTCGAATTTTTTTTTATAAAAATGTGTATAAAAATATTAGAAAAAATGTGTGTAAAAGTTTTCGAAAAATTGTGTGTAAAAATTTTCGAAAAAATGTGTAAAATTTTTCCAAAAAATGTGTGTAAAAATTCGAAACATTTTATACACATTTTTATAAAAAAAATTCGAAAATTTTTGTATACACATAAAATTTTATACACATTTTTTATTTGTATAATTTTTTTTGAATTTTTTATTATAAAAATGTGTATAAATTTTTTTTCGAATTTTTTTTATAAAAATGTGTATAAAAAATTTTTATGTGTATAAAAATTTTTTCAAATTTTTTTATAAAAATGTGTATAAAAGTTTTCGTAAAAAAAGAAGTTTCGAAAAAAAAGAAGTTTTGTTAAAAAATTTCGAAATTTTTTTTTTCGAAATAAAAAAATTTCGAAAAAAAATATATATGTGAAAACCACAGGGACGATTTTTGCAATTTCTTCAAACGATCGTTAACTAAATGGACTAATGTTGCCACATAATGACTAACGGTACAAACGTTTTGTTCAAGTTGAAACAAAATTTAAATGTAAGTTGGTGGTATCTCATTAAATGACGGGTCAAAAAAGTCGGGTTGCATTAAATTTTTGCGGGCCGGGTAGGCTGCCTTTTGTATATATATAGTAATTCAATTAATGTCTAAACATGTACGACAGTTTGGCCGAGTGGTCTAAGGCGCCAGATTTAGGCTCTGGTCCGAAAGGGCGTGGGTTCAAATCCCACAGCTGTCAGTTCTTTTTGATTTCTTTTTTTAGATTTTTCAAGCAAATGTTTTTTTATTTTAACAAACTCATATTGTCTTGTTTTTCTGTTTTCACACTCATAACATTATGCAGAAAAGCAAGCTTTTAATCAAATCACTCTCCCACAACACAACAAAAACACCACAAATTTGGAGAACAAAAATAAATCACAAAAATCTAACTTCACAAATCTCATCAATCCTTTTACAAAGACACAACTGGCCTTCACTTCTTCAAACCCTAAACCTTAAATCCAAATTAACTCCATCAATCTTCCTTCAAATCATCAACTCCACAAAAGACCAACCTCAAATCACTTTAAATTTCTTCAAATGGTCAATAAAAAACACATATTTTCAACCAGATGTTTATGTTCAATGCAAAATGACTCATTTGTTAATTTGCAATGGTTTTGTTACTCCTTCAAAACCCATTTTAGATTCACTAATTAAAACCTACCCACCTGGTCAGATTGTTGAAAATGTTATTAAATCATGTGAAAAAGATGTAAAAGCTTATTTTTGTATGTTGGAGTGTTCAAGGGTTTTTGATTGTGTTATTGGTTTGTATTGTGAAAAGGGGTTGTGTTTTAAAGGTTTGGACGTTTTTAATTTGGTTAGATATGAGTATGGAATGTTTTCGGTGGGTTCGTGTAATAAGTTGTTGAATTCGTTACAGGAAAAGGATGAGGTTAAGTTGTGTTTGTGTTTTTTAGGTGTTATGATGAGACATGGGGTTGAGATTGATCGGTTTACGTGGCGTGTGATTGCGAGGATTTTAATGAAACAAGGGAAGGTTGATGCGATGGTTAGGATTATTGATATGGGCGTGTATGATTCGGTGATATATAATTTGGCGATCGAGTGTTTTAGTGAAATGGGAATGTTAAAAGATGCGTTACTTTTGTTTGATGAAATGTCTGAGAGAAACTTTGATCCGGGGTTTAGTACTTATGCTTCTGTTCTTAACGGTGCTTGTAGATATAAGAATGATGAAGTGATTGGATTCGCGATGGAGTCTATGGTAGAAAAAGGGTATATATCAAAACCTTTAACGCAGTATGATTTACTAATTAAGAAGTTGTGTAACATGGGAAAAAGTTACGCAGCAGACATGTTGTTCAGGAAAGCCTCTGATCTGAAAGGATCGTTAGAGCATGAGACTTATGGTTGTATGTTGCGAGCATTGTCTGTAGAAGCTTGTGTAAAGGATGCAATAGAAACTTATCATTTTATTGAACAAAAAAGAGTTCAAGTGAACCCAATCTTTTATAGCGAGTTTATAAACATCCTTTGCAATGAAGATCCGTCAAAAGAACTTAGCACTTTACTTAAAGAAATGACCTCTAGAGGGTATAAACCGTCCCCATTGGCATTATCAAAATACATAACCTCTCAGTGCAAGAAACGTAGATGGAAAGAAGCAGAAGAGCTTGCTGATTTGGCCCTTCAACAATCAATCTTGCTGGACGCTTCATGTTGTGGTTTTTTAGTTAAGCACTACTGCAAAAGGGAAAAAATAGACGCAGCCATTAATATGCATGATCAAATGGAGAAAAAGGAGCTGACTTTGGATTCAACAAGTTATAATGCACTTCTAAGTGGACTTCTTGAGGGTTCGAGGGTTAAAGAAGCAGCAAGAATATTTGATTACATGAGAATAAAACAGTTGCTTTCTAGTGAAAGTTTTGTGATCATGATTAATGGGTTTTTTGGTGTGAATGAGCTTAAAAAAGCCATGAAATTGCATGATGCCATGTTGGAGATGGATCTTAAACCTAGCGCAAAGATATATAAACAGTTGATTTGTAAATTTAGGTAGAATTTTTGTGATAGGCATCTTGTATAAGTAGAGTCATTGCTGATTAGTATTTGCTTGTGGTTTTTTTTTCTGCTCAAATACTTTGAAAGAGTTTACTGTGTTTTATACATGATATCTATCTATAGTCAAAACATTAACCTTACATGATGATTACCTAATATAGCTAAGTATTCGAACGAGTTTCCTATTCTTTGTAAAATTATTCGTTTTGCTTATAATTGTAACTAAACAGCTATAGTTTTCTATTGAAGCGAAGTTTGACAAATTAGTCATGACAAACAACACATATTTAGCATGCGAGAACCATTGAAGCGAAGTTTGACAAATTAGTCATGAGTCATGACAACCAACACATCTTTTTCCATTGAGTTGCCAGCCATACTGAGAACCAAAGCAATCTAAACCAGTTTGATGCCCGGACTGATTCTGGTTTACAACAGATTAAATTTATCCAATTCAAACTTGGCCATGTTCAGAGTTGGTGTTTAATGAGTTGACAAACAAAATATAAAATGGGCTCATTCCAAGTTTAAAAAACTACACAAATTTAGAGAAAAAAAAATCGGTTCAGTAAATGTTCCAAGCAAGACCGAACTGTGGGCTTAATTTGAGAATATACCTAACCCATAACCAAGGACTGACTCAGATATAACAAGTACGCTTCATTCCAGAAAAGGTAATTCAGTCTGGCGAGTATGGATCCATTTTTGCAACACCTTAGCACAAGCCGACTCACAGTAAACTTCCAGCAATTTAATATATGGGCTTTTAATGCAACTAACTCCTATATGGGTTTGAGACTCGTATTTAACCTGATGTTGGGGCAATTACGATCGCTACTATAACTAAAGTTATTTGACCCCGAAAAACATGAAAAATCTAGATTGTTGCTACTATCAAGTAACTCAGTGCTCTGGCTCGTCAAAGCATATGAACTCAAAAAAGAAAATTAGGTACCTTATTCTTTCAATCACACTGACACAAGATCGCAGCCAAGCAAGATCAAATCTGATATGGGTTTTGCAAAAACTCAAGAACCTTATGACGAATCAGGGTGCAATCAAAAGACCATACTTGTAGCAGTAACTGGTTGCATTCTAGTTCACGGACTCAGTCCTCGACAGATACATATTTGCTTCAAAACCATAACTTTCTACACGAGTGACCTAACATTCCTACTGCAATTTGCAATGATGAAGACAATATTAACAAATAAAATTACAAACACAAGGCAAAATACCTGATCAAGATTTACAAACACAGTTAGGACTTCAGAACATGGAAGCATCAAAACGCATAATTAGACCATAAGCAAATTCAGCTTTTAATGGTTGAAGTGATCCATCATTATATTTTAGCCTGACATAACAGACTAGTCTGAAATCATGAATCTACAGAGAAAGAAATCCATCAACGGTTAATCCAGAACTTGTCAGTCAGTACACATGTTCAGGGAACCTAATTAAACATTCCTTCGGTAACAATATCAATGTAAAGACTACTACTAGCTACGGAGCACCTTCTATAAAAACATCCAGCTAAGATGATACAAAATATGATGCAAGAGATCCTCGCATTCTACAATGTATAACTAGTGGTGATCAGGCTTCAAAACTAATGTGATATATCAACGCATTCTACAATGTATAACTAGTGGTAATCAAGCTACAAAACCAGCTAATGTTGGTCTATAACAGAACCTAAATGCTTATAATTTTACCATGATCTTAAACTATAAGACCAGGATTAGATCATGCTAAAAGGAGCAGTGGTAGATCCAGATTTTCAGATAGCATATTCAGTAACAAAACATATAAAAACCAGATAATGCTTACTAGAATATCAAACTAAAATAATTTACATGTGGCTTGAAGCACATAATTTATTTACCCCAAAATCCCCATTCTAACAAACAAACTACGAGTTTTGACTGAGAAATCAGAGCACCAATCAACTGAGTATAGCAAAGTATTCAGAGCACATCATTAGGTCAGTTCACAAACGACATTCTGTGTATAAAAAAGCACCAAGTGAGTCAATGCAAAACCAAAAGACGCACAATTCTACAAGTAGTCAATCATTAAAACAAAAAACAAGAATTCATAAAAGGTAACAATACTTCTTTAATATCTAAAGTTTGAAGCAATAACATGTATAAAAGCATAGCTAAGTAGTTAACCATAAGCCACCATACTATTCGCTCAAATTCAAGTTCAAAAAAACTACAACCAACTCACGAACCAATATCATAACATCCCTTCAAAATCACCAACTCGAAGGCAAGTAAGCATGAACAGCATAGCCAGTCTTCCAGTTATCCAACCACACCACTTTCCTCACAGCCCAAACCGATACAACCATCGCTATAATCATAAACACCCTCTGCACAGCTGAACTCTTGACCCTAACCAAAATATGGGTCACAAACGCCAACAACAACCCAACAACAGTATACAAAAACCCAATCGCAAAACCCTCAGCGCCTAACTGCATTCCAGACCCTTGATAAAAATAAACCAACTTACTCGGATCATTCCTATCCGATATAAACATAGGCATTTTCCTAATTATATTATGCATCGTACCCGAAACACTAAAAAAGTAAACAAACACAGAACCAGATAACCAAACTCTCTTATCATGTAACAACGTCTCACCCGCAAACACCCTTTTCACCAAAAAGGGCAACGACACGATAAAAACCGCAATAATAAACCCAAATTGAGTTTTGGACACAATAGGGGGACGATGAATCTCCCCTATCTTAACCTCAATTTTCCCTTCAATAAACTCCGCCATTGATTCAGCCAATCTCGAAAAGTCACCCGCATCCATCGACACCGAATCCCTTTTCAAATCAGTGGCACCCGACGGAACCAACCTAATATGAGGCAACGCATTAACCCCAAATTGTGCAAAAGACGCCTGCGACTCCCCGAATTCGATATCGCAGAAAAACAATTTAGACAATGTTTTGGGAGAATCCACATTATTAGTAATAAAAGATTTGGAAGTCAAATGAAACTCTGCTTTTAATGATTTTAAATGAAGTTCAGATTTGTCGTGCAGCTGAATCGCGTCAAAGAAGATGATTAAATTGAATGTGCGTGACTTGGTGGTGATGATGCGACGAAGGAGGGAGTCGGTGAGATGGATGACGCCAGTGGGGGAGCGTGATTGGATGGATTGGAGTTCGGTTAGTAGATCGGAGTTGGTGGATGTGGCTGTTGTTGTGATGGTTAGGATTAATAGGACTGATAGAAATGATAGATTTAAGGGTATCGCCATTGTTGGAGTTAGGTTTTGGGTTTAGATCTGTTTGTTACGGAGTACTTTGTTTTGTTGGAGAGGGTGATGACTAGAGTTGACTTGGATAGTTTCGGTGTGTGTCACTTTGTCCAATAAGAGGTTGCCATGTCAACATTGTATTTGTGCGTTTGGTTAGACTTGCTAAGGGCCCGTTTAGTTTGCAGTGAGATTTGGATTTGAATTCGGATTTAAATTCGAATTTGAATTTAGATTTTGATTTAAGAAAAAAAATAAGAGAGAACAAATATATATAAATAATATTATCATATTACTTTTAACATTATATAAAATAAAAAGGATTAAATTTATTAGTATAAAATAAACCTAAAATAAAATGAAAGTTGGAAATGAAATAAAGGCCTACAAATTTAAGAAAAAAACAATAAGTGTCGGTTGATTAATTTGAAAACCCATCAATTTCGTCCGACTCTTCTATGTCCAAGTTTTAATATTTATCCTCAAATTTTGAGCCCACACTTTTAAACCAAACATCATATTTTCAGTTCCAAGTCATAAACTCATGCCTAAACCACCAACCAAACGAACCCTAAATTTTACTGTATTTGTGTGTTTGGTTAGTAAATGGATTAAGATTAAGATTAGGATTAAAATTTCGATTTAGATTTGGATTTAAGTTTTGAATATAATAATAAAGTGAAATATATGATAAATGAGGTTTTCAGCCCGTGCTTCGCAGCGGGACGTTTGCATACGATGTTCTCAAGCACGCGCAACGCTACAAAATTTAAACTAATCGAGAGTTCGCCAAAGAAGGTTAATCCAAACAGCCCTTAAGTTATTAGCTTTACATTGTCTACTATGGAAATGAAGACATAGAGAAACGATTTCGGATACACTTTCACATATCCAAACACCTCTATGCTAATTCGCAAAAGAATCCTTACCAAGGTTTCTTTATTCACCCCTATCTTATTACATATTAGAATTTATAGGTCGAGCAGGCTAAGTAGCAACGTAAAAACTATTTAACTAAAACATTGTTATCCGGATGACAAAGACCGAAACTCTTAACATAAACACACCTTCAAAGAATAACATTTTAAACCAACTTTAGTTCCTCTCACGCCTTTAATGTGTTTATACCTCATAGCTGCAAAAATCAACTTCAGATGCTCTCACGCCTAATGTCTTTATATCATAGTTTTGTTGCACAAACCAAAGTGTAACCTTTATCTGTTCCCGCTGCAAAAAGTTAAAGGAGGTATGTTATGCATGGCATTTCTAAGCTAATGAATAGTCAAAATGAGATTATTAGTTGTAACAAATAGTGTTTAAATGTGCTTCTATTGTCGGATTCCAAATGATAGAAACTAATTTTTGCAACTTCAAGTGACAATAACCACTTATCAATATTACATCGCACAATCCAAACAACTCTAAAAATCTGGAAATAAAAGTAGACAAAACAACTATATAATTTAATTAGGGACACAAACGCGCAAGTCCGACTACTGAAATGGTGAGGTTGTTGCCGAGTACAATAGAGTTACTACTTTCGATCGTGTGCAGGTGCACCCACTGTAAATATCCATGGACTGAAGGAAGATACACTCTTGGTTGAGAGTCTACATTTCTAAAACATCAATTTATATGTGAAGCAACATCATACATGGGCTGATCAAAATCAGAATTCTGATTTTCATAAGTATTAGCATCAGGATCATGCTAATACTTATTAAAATCACGCAAATCCTTTTTTCCAGTCACGTCATGTAATAAGTATAGGGCTCTTTCATCCTCCACCGCAATCCACATAAGCAGCAACTCGGTCCCATGTCTGAGTCCAGTGAGAGCATCCGTTGTGTGTCATACGCAGGCCAAATTCCTAGTTGGAGAGAAATAAGGATTCCTGAAATGAGATACCTACAATATCAGTAAAAAGAAAAAGGGCGCTATAAATACGATAATAATTTAGCTTAATTAATTTAATAGCATCACCATTCAGTGTTTTGATGCAAAGGAATTGAGGCGCCAAAAATCTCAACATGCTTTTAAAAATTAATGCATATATTGTTATGTTATGACAAAATTTCTAGTTAACTATATATTACCATGTTCCCAATCTTCACATGTGGTTACTTCCCAAGCACTAACTTATGAAGTTTCCTATTTTAGGTTCATCGCGTATAAATCTCACAACTTCCATATGAGGAGATAGCACAAACGTAAAACATACCTCTGGTATATACTTGAGCAGAAATGGATTTCCTCATTTTGTAATCCTTATTTCGTTTACACTTCCAAGTGGGTCCTAATTCCAGAACATATTCTTTGTCAGTTAGAATTCATTGCACCTACAACTATATAAGCGTCAAAGCAAGCTGAAGCTTATTCAATAATTTAAAATAAAGTAACGACATAAATTTGTGCTACAGATCCTACTAACGGACACTTCTCAAATTGGTACATGATCTTTTAATTTGTAAGTATATGATTAATGTCGAGTGTCCGTTTGGAGAATTTGTAAGAAAGCGTTTTAGAGAATACAGAAGTACCACATAATATATGTGAGGATAATAATCTGATGTCTACACGACTACACCACAAATTTGATAGGTGTAGTCATCCAGACTCCACTAAAATTACCGAATAAAACACAAAAATAAACCATTTTGACCTGTCAACTGGCCCGCTCATTTTCTGATTCTATACACAACAATCATTCGTGGCATCATCTTAAAATTACTTACTGGAATTGCTACTTTTGGTAAAGGGCTTCTCCAAACAAAATTATGAAGATAAGTTATGGGGGCGTTTGGGATTGCGTGTTCTAATAGCGTACACTTTCCGTCATTGGTGTATCCAACCTGAAAATTAACAAAAATGGTGAAATGTGATTATAAATAACAAAATAAATTACGAAGTTAAAAATGGTGTAGTAGTTAAAGAACGATCCATCCTTTCTCAGATAGACCGCTCTTGTAAATACCATAAAACAAAGCAGTGGCGGTTGTCATGCCTCACACACACAGCAACCAAATACAATAGTGTCACCTCATGAATTCCACGAATATTTAGCAGGGTTTATTCCTTGTTCAACATAACTTTAGCATCTTTAATATTTCCATATGCAGCTGCTAAGCATAGGGAAGTGTTGGAATCGCAATTTGCAAGGTTTAAGTCTTTGTTTTCCATCAATTTGACTAAATTCTCCACAAAATCTTCTGTAAGCTTGCTGACTCTTACTCAAGGTAGTTAAAGGCGAAAGCGACCTCCAAGCGACCTCCAAGCGACATGCCTTTCCCTAAAGCGAGAAGCGACAAAAGCGAGCGCTTCAGTTAACTTTTTACCCTTTGTGCATATAATAGTGTCTAGTGTGAAAACAATGATTAAATAAAAACATAATTATCTTAAAATCTTCATTTTAATATAAAAAGACCATAAAAGAGAAGTTTATTCAAATACTTAAAGCCTAAAGTCTACTATATTTTTATTCGAATAATCGCCTAAGTTCTCATTTCTTATTTCCCCATCGTTTTCGAGATCCACTATATCATATTTATCTACAAGATCCTCGTCCGATTCATCATAGAGTGTCCTACTTGTAGATGTACTACTTGTAGACCGATGCATTTCTTCTTGTATAATGCCTCGGCTCATTTACACCACTAGCACTAGCTACGGTACCCCAAGTTAGTACTTCATCCTCACCAAACACAAACTCCACTAGACTAGTATTTATAATATTATACTAAAAGGTTAGTTTTGTAATTATTTAACCTAATTTAAAAGATTAGTGCGGGATGTACAACTTCATTAGCAAAAAAATTAAAAACTAGCCATTATACAAAAAAGCGAGCGCTTTTTGGTTGCCTGAAAACGCTTTTTCTCGCTCTAGTAAAACGCCTCGCTTCTTTGGAATCAAAGCGCTTTAGGGCGCTGATAACACTCCAAATATACATAAAATATCCCTTGAAAATACATGAAATATATATATTAACGCATAAAATATTACAAAGTTTGGTTGTTGTGCAATATTCATTTCAGGACCAAGAATGAAGAAAAGGACTAAACATGCAAAAAAATCCCGTTAAATGCACTAACGGTCGTTATAAGAAGAATCTAGAAGAGAATATAAGGAAGAGTTAATGAACAAGGCAAAAGTGCGACGCACAATTCTTATTGTGCGGCGTACTTCATAGCGGAGTAAATGCAATTTAATTATACACCAAGTGCGGCGCACAATTTCTCAAGTGCGGGATTGTAAATTCTTATTACCTAATTAACAAAGATCTAGTGCGGGATGAACAACTCAATAGCAAAACAAAAAAAAACGTAGCCATAAAACAAAAAAAAACAACGAGCGCAATTGGGTAGCCAGAACACGCATTTTCTCCGCTCTAAGTAAAACGCCTCGCTTCTTTGGAATCAAAGCGCTTTAGGGCGCAGATAACACTCCAAATATACATAAAATATCCCTCGAAAATACACTGAAATTAAATATACCGCTAAAAAAATTGTCTCTGGAAGTCTTTGTTGTTGTGAACAATATTCGAAGAAACATGTAATCTAATGATCTAAGAAACAGAACAAGAGAGAGATGTGGTTGAGTGATTTTAGAATATAGAAAGTGAATGGAAATAGATGATGATGTTCTTACTATGGAAAATATGAAATGAAACAACCAACCCCTCTCACATGACACGAAAGGGCTTTATATAGTTACACGATGGCCCGGCCCCATGGCGCTATGATGGGCTTCCCATGGCCTTGGGCCGGATTACTTCTATAACTTACAGACACAAACTCTACGAGCAAACCATTTACAACTGGAAGTGACCGACACTTTTTTGTGTTCCACCAATCTCCCCTACGGGATGTCACTCCATTTTACAAAACTTTAAAGCCTACAAACTATGCTTTGAACTTATCTACGTTAGCTCGTCCTTTCTTGACACTACTCATCCACTGTGAGTATATTTTCTAGTGCTCAATAAAAAAAAAATGATTTCTGGATTGAGCTTGTTCCTTGAACTTGTATTTGACATGTGATCTGAGCAACTTGAGAATCACCAACCAGCCAATCTCGTGCAGCCAGCGTTGATACAATACTGCACTTCGTGAACTTGGGTGACTTCTAGACCGACAGCACACACCCCACTTCTTGTTTTTTGACTTAGAAAGGCTTTATAGTTTTGCATCTTACTACTGAAATTCTTTCTAACTTTTAACACTTCATCACTTCGAGAAACGACGTACACGGTTCAGAGGACGAAACTTCTTTAAAATTCTTTAACTTTAATACTTCGTCACTTCAAGAAAGACGTTCGTTATCAGAGTAGCGGAAGTCTTGAAATATGTATTTGAGCCTTTCACACGAAGGTCCTTATTGTCTATCGGGTATGAGCAAGTGGCTATGGATCTATGTTAGTCAGCTAGAATCAGGAAACCTCTACACCATCTTTAAATAGCCTGCATAAAAACATTAGCAATAAAGCGGGGTGGTGGGGGGGGGGACGAATATGCATTGTTCATTCGCCGATTTCTGGCAACTGGAGTAACCTACTCAAATCCAAGAGGATTGACTGTGACATCAATAGATTCACAAATTGAAAAGAGAATCTTCTTGACAGGATTCCATCTAATACAGTATTGAATTTTTTAATACATAATATTAGACACCATCGTACTCACATTGTTCTCATTATCGCGGAATGACTCAAGCAAACAGCACTATTAAGAGTGAACCAGTGAGTACTAATCTCACCGATTGATATAGAAAATCAAATGAAAATCAATCCGACGTGTCACTGCTAAGTGGTTTGTGACACATCGAGAGTTTTAAGCAATTCACAAATTCTTTAACCTTAATCCATAACCTGGAACAAGTGACATTCATAAGAATCAGCACCATTGCGTTTGCTTTTCCAGACTTGTCCACAAGCTTGATTCATAAGAATCGCGCATCAAGTCACATACCATGAGCTTGCGTTTGATGTTGCTCCAAGCAGGACATTCCATCATTCAATTGTGAAATACCTAACGTATCACACCATAGTTTCTGGCAACAAATCACAAGGATCACACAGCTAGGACTCTAATGAATTACTTGATATTCACATTATAGTTTGAGATACACAACAAGGGCAGAATTTTACAAGTGTCCTAAGGAGATTTATGCTGATCTCTTTTGGCTCTACACTCAATAGTGAACTTTGATTTCAAGTGACGGAGGCTGGAGACAAGACACCCACCATTTCAATATAACAAAACTCGGAGTGAAAAGTCATAGAAATGCATGTATTCTCTATGAAAGAAATGAAAACAAGAGCTTTTGAGAGACCTTGAGTGCAGCTAGGGAGGGTTGGCATAGCCGTCACTGGGGTCCAGACAGTCTTCAATGTCAGACAACACCTAGTGTTTCGACAATTTAGGTATTGACCCCGGTTTTCTGCCTAATTGTATGGCGGCGGCATCTTTCTTACACCCTTATATCCTTACTTTTCTTTTCTCATTCATCAACCCCTTCTCAATGCATACCGAGAACTTCATAACAACACCTTGTTTGGGTTTGTTCCAGTGCGTTAGCTCCATCTAGTGGACATTATACTCCCTTTTCCAACTTTTTCACTTTTTATCATACCTAAAGGACTTTCTACACTCAACTACATGATATCCCTAGGGTAGATCCCACCGGTTCTGGCTGGATCATGGGAATTGAATACCTAAAACCTAACCACCTTATCAACTCCATAAAAAATTAAGTATAAAAACATGCAGTCGGAATCCTATTTGATTTACCAGTCATAATCTCAAAACCATGAAAACATCATTCAAGAGTGCGTCTGATATGAATATCTAAACAGGTTTACACTTTGAATAGTTTTAATCCATCCACTAAAAAGCTCCCCCTTAACATGTGCATCGAATCGTACCCATGCTAGGGTGGAGTGCATCGATTCACATTTTAATATCATTACTTCTGTCAATAACATTAAGCGTCCAGGTTAATCACATTACTCTTACTCCCTTATCCCAAATGTTAATACCCCTTGATATTTTAGATTCAAATATTACCGTTCGGGGACAAAATGATGTAATTTTAGCACAATGAAACATATTATGGCTCCCCTTAACTTCTTGATGGCAGATTATAAGAATGGTGCCAGAGTACAATTAATTTGAAAGATTTTCGAATTTCCTAAGAAATTCTTGTAAAAATTGTACTCGAGTCACATCTTATTTTTACACGCAAAACATCTACACTAGTTATTAACAAATCACAAGATACAATTATTTACCAGGATTGCCTAATGAGAAAAACATAATGGATAAATCATATGGTCCTTTGAAGCAGCTGTAAGTCACTCCTTCGTACAATCTCCCACCAACGAACATTTCGAAGCTCCTCATTAACCTTCTCTCTTTCAAGAAGATACTCGATTTGATCTTCTCAGTCCAAGCAACTCTTCGAACATTGCGCGCTTCAACTTTCTTCCAAGTTATGAAAGCGTCAAGCTTTGAGTATGAAACAGTATTCAGAAACATATGTAACTTGAGCTTTGTGTGGTTGGTGATGTCGTGTTGTGTTGTCTTAGCTCCCCACCTAAACCACAACTGATCTTGAGAAGGATACAACAAACATCTTCTCTTCTACCCCCCGCAAGGCCGATGGTAAAGAGGTCTTGATATATGAAACGCTCAAATATCTGCGAAGTACACAATTAATTTCTCGAAAAACCGAACAACACCAAGACAATTAAGTCTTGGATGTCCGCATTTCTCCTTACATGAGATTATGATCTAAAATTGTAACACCAAAGTCACAATAAGTCGGTGTTGATGTTGTCCTAGCTTCCTCCTAAACCATCAATCATTTCTTGAGTAGATTAGAACTTTCTTGCAAACCGCATCAAGCAGTCTTGATGTATAAAGCTCAGATATCCAAAGTACACAATTAACCCTTTCAAGAACTTGATACCGCAACACCAAAGTCAATTAAGTCCCGGATGTCCGTATTTCTCCTTTCATGATAGTGATGATATAAATTGTAACACCAAAGTCAACTAAGTCCCGGATGTCACAATTATTCCCTCTAAGTAGTCGAAATGATAACACCTAAGTCAACTAAGTCCCAAATGTACACATTTCTTCCGGCCGGATACTGACTAACTGAAGGAATCATCATACTTATCATACCTATATGTACCCCTTTTATTAGATATTTCTACTCCTTTTATAAATAAACTTAGTGATTGACCGTTAAAGGAAGCATTAATTGAATCAGTAACCAATCTTCTCACGCTTAGAATAAATCTTCTTACAACACTTCCCCCTAGTATGTTAAATGATGCATACTTGAAATCACAAGATATCTCTACCCTCATGTAGTTGAAATAGTGCACCCGAAAGTAACAAGTTAAACACTGATTTTCTCTGCGGTTATGACATTTGTCTTCCCGGAATGACCTAAAATGAGAATAGGGTATGAATTCTATCACGTGAACTTATTATCTTTCTTGTATATCTATTCCTTCCCCCTTGCTGGTTTCGATACCTCAGAATCAGCAAAACCTAGTACGCAAATATACTTGAGATTGTGTTCGAAGAATTGATAAGCTTAAATCTATTCCGTGAGAATCAACTAAGTCTTAAATTGCAAATAAGTCCATAAAGTTTTAAACACATGACATCTAAAGCTTGTGTAGTTAAAATCCATTAACTCCCCTTAAATTATGATCCGTCATTATTAAAAACTTTATCCGTTTATTCCGTGACTTATTTTGAAAGACCTTTTAAAAGATTATTTGATGACGCATTCTCCCCCTCAAATAATGACCCGTTTTCTATTTAAAGAGCTGTTGTCATTGAGTGAGTGGTCGAATTGTCTTTGAAAATCTTTTTGTGATTACTGAAAACACTGATTCATTGTTAAGACAACTGTTTACCAATAAAAATAAGATTTCTCTTATTTTGACAAATAAATGCACTGAAACGTACACTTATTTGATATAGGAAGCACGGGTTGTGATGCAAAGTAATCACAAGCCTTTGCATGGTCATAGAGTAGACCATGCCCGAGAATAAATTCCCGTTGTTAGGAACAACTGTCTTTTAGACGACATGTTTTCCTCAAGGTGAAAAGCGGGTTACTATCTGAAATAATAGCAAGCCATATGGCATGTTTTGAAAACATTAGAAACTTCTGCTCGAACTTCATTTACAGGCTCGTATCATTGTTGAATGACATTTCTAAGACCGTAAATGTTATCGATTTTCAGAAGACATGCCATTTGAAAACTTCTTTTTGTATTTTTCTCATTTTTTAATTTTGTATTTTGTTTTTGAAAAATTTATATAAAAAGAAAATATTTTTGGTTTTTCTGAGTTATATTATATACATATGATACAAAGGATATTCGAATAGGTACCACCACTATTCGTCAACGTCATCTGCCAACTTTTTCAGAGTCTCCGGCGTAAAACTTCGCATACCCAGCTTGTTGATTAGAAATTCAATTCTTTCTCGGCCAAGAGCTTTAGTGAAGATGTCCGCCAATTGATACTCCGTATTGACAAAGTAAAGTTCGATCACACCATTTTCAACATGCTCCTTGATGAAGTGAAATCTGATGTCTATATGCTTGGATCTGGAATGTTGAACGTTGTTGCAGCATAAGGCAATAGCGCTTTTGTTATCACAGTACATTGGAATTTTATTGAATCCAAAGCCATAGTCGGTAAGTTGTGATCTCATCCAAAGGACTTGAGCACAACAACCGGACAAAGCAATATATTCAGCTTCCGTACTGGATATCGCAGCGCTTTTCTGCCTTTTAGACGACCAGCTCACAAGTCTATCACCCAAAAGTTGTATACTACCAGATGTGCTACGGCGTGTATCTTGACAACCAGCATGATCCGCATCTGCAAATGCTGTTAGTGCAAAGGAAGAATCCTTCGGATACCAAAGACCCCGATGTACGGTTCCTTTTAGATACCAAAAGATCCTTTTTACCGCATTTAAGTGCTTTTCGGATGGCCGAGCCTGATTTAAAGGGCACACATGCATATTTAGCAAATTGCTAGTCAGGTCTTGGCTGTAAGATAAAGGAGGGGAGGTGCAATCATACCACGATAGTGTGATGGATCTACAGCTTTCCCTTCTTTATCCTCATCCAGTTTGGATTTCTCCACCATGGGAGTATCCACTGGGTCACAAGATTCAAAGCCATATTTCTTTAGTGATTCAAGAGCATATTTAGATTGGTTTATGAAGATGCCTCTGGGACTTTGAGAAATCTGTAGTCCTAAGAAAAATGAGATTTTACCCATCATCGACATCTTGAATTTTAAACAACATTATTTTACTGCGAATAGATCACAAAGTTCAGGAGTAGATGCAGCAAAGATAATGTCATCGACATAGATTTGTACCAGTAGTAGTTCCTTGCCTTCTCTACGGATGAACAAAGTTGGAATCCAATGAGCCTTTGTCGATGTCATTTGATATCAGGATTGAGAAAAAATTTCATACCATGCGCGTGAGCTTGTTTTCAACATAGAGTTTCTTAAGCTTGTACACGTAGTTTCAGGTTTGTTGGATCCACTAATTCCATTGGTGGCTAACATAAACTTCCTTCCCGCGATTACCATTCAGAAACGCAGTCTTCACGTCCATTTGATAGATGACCATGTTCATATGAGCAGCAAACGCTAGAAAAATTCGTATAGCCTCTAATCTTGCAACCGGAGCGAAGGACTCTTCAAAATCGATTCCCTCTTCTTGGCGATAACCACGAGTGACCAACCGAGCCTTGTTTTTCAGAATACCTCCTAACTCATCAAGCTTAACCTTATAGATCCACTTAAGAGTGATGACAATGCTTATCCTGGAGGAGGAACAAGTTCCCAAATTCCATGACGTTTCAAATTCATGAAGTTCCTCTTGCATAGCTTCAATCAACATGCTTGGGTTAATGCGTCCTTTGTAGTTACTTAGGTTCAACTGATGGTGAGTAAAGGCATCAATTTAGTTGCAGATAAGCTTGTTCAGGGTGTTGTAGTCGTGTGGGAAAATTGGTCTGTCAGAAGGTGCACGATTATATTCTTAAGTGGGTGATCCTTAGTCCATTTGCTATTGTGTTCAGAAACTTGGTGATCGGGAGGCACAATTGTATGAATAACATCCGATGATGATGGAATTGATAGAAAGTATCTTCTGGATTTGGAAATACCAAAAGTACGGATCATTACCATATGTGCACTTCAATATCATGATTATCTTCTTAAACTTCTTGAGAAATAATAGGAGTTTGAGTTTCATTGGTGTTATGGAGAGTGACTTGGTGATGGTGCTATTGATCAATTGGTAGTTGAGGGAAGGTGAAGCAGTTGATACTTCAGGTTCAATGTTCAACTACTTCAAGAATTGGAGCGATGCCTTCTGGTGCTTGTAATCAAACATGGGTGGGGGATTAAGTGACTCTCAAACATTGGTTTGAAAAAACAAAATACCGTCAGATCTCGAGGTGGTACAAATGGTGTTGAAGAAGGAGGGTTTGGTACGGGGTACTCTGAACTGATTGTACAGGTTGTCAATCATGAATGTGCGGGTCCTGAACTGCTGTGTTCGGATGCCATCGCGGTCAGTCATCAAAGTCATCATGAATAGTTTCAATTATCAGGTCTGGTAAGTATGTTGTATATCGGAATGCTTTCTTCGGTGGGTGCATATCCAATGGAAAATACCAATGTCAGCCTTCGGTTGTAATTGCCCAATTCTCGCTATTCATTCATTAGGTAGCAGAGTTGCACCAAAACATGTAGATAAGATACGATCGAGATCTAGGTGTGTCTGTAAAAGCTCGTAGGTGTTTTACGATTGATGAGGAATATCATGGAACGATTTTGGGCTTATAACCATGTTGTAGGAACCCGTTTCGTCCCATGAATTGAAGTAGCTTTTGCATAAATAAACATTGCGGGCTTGCTTCATTTAGCGTAACGATTTCGTCTTTCAACCAACTCCATTTGCTGTTGGATGAGCGTACAACGGATGTTCATGAGAGATACCAACCTTTCTATTAATTCACGCAATGTTATGATTAAACAAAGCTCAGTTCCATTATCTGTTTGACGCGACAAAACTGTTTTCCGTAAGCCGTATTAGATCATCTTCAAAAGTTAATAATAAAAGCTGGGAGCCTATCTTTTTGATCGCAAACTTTTTAACATGTAAATCGGAGGAGTAGTCGTTAACATAACGGTGGATGTACTCTTTCCATTGTACTCGCGACACGCATTGGCCCACACTAATCATTGGCTAAACAGTTAGAGTTTTTCTTTGAATTGGTTGTCCGAAGATTTGGGTTTGGGAGGTTCTTTGAACTTTTGAATAATGCACATGCAGAACATAAGTGTCCTTTTTCAAAACTTGAGCTTAGGGAGACTAGGAAAAGTCCAGGTCTTGCGATTATGATTGATAGCACCAAAGTTCAAGTGAGATAGACGACGATGCCATAACCAAGACTTGGTTTTAGACGCCTTTGACAATAGACAAATGGGAGAGGATGCCATCATATTCCCAAGTGAGAGTGTATAAAGATTATCCCCTCGAGAAGATCCCGTCATTAAAATCAAACTTCTAGATTGCGAATGAGAATGTGTGTTGTCGGAAAATGCCACTTCGAGATTGAATCACATAATTATCCCACAGAAATAGATTATGCCAAAGTCATTCAACGTAATAAACTTGATATAGAACATTTCCCAATCTGATAGTCTCCATAACCTATTATCTTTGCAAGTGATCTTTTCCAAATTTGACTGTACCTAAGAATTTAATGATGAAATGGTGAGCTGGGCGATACTACGGTCATGTGCTTGTCGAGAACCAGAGTCCAAATACCAGAGGACGATTTGCGACACCTGCATCATTAAGGAAACGCAAGTATGGAATATTGGTTTTTGTGGATCCCCAGGATTTACTGGGTTCCTGTTTGTTAGCAGACATAGTTTTGCTAACGGACTCAGTATTCTTATTTTTCTTAGGTTTCCTGAGATACCACTTTAACCTCAGGTTTTGGGTGAATCAGTTTCTAGAACTATAGTTTCCTAGAAGGCATTCTTTCGTACGTGGTAATCCTAGTTATAAGGGCACGCCATTTCCTACATAGTGAAGGTTTTTTTTTTCCGGACCGGTAGGTCTCATAATATACGCCCATCTTTATTGAACACTTTCTGTTGGGTTTCCAAATTTCCTTTTAGATTTTTCTTCTTCTTACGTTTAGCATGAAATTTCACATCATTCATAGAATTAGAAACACACAAATTATCAGAAGACATGCAATCATCACTGTTAATACAGACATAATCAGAATTATCATGTTTTCTTGGAATTTGCATAGACGTAGATCTTTAACTTTTATCAGTGCCAATTCTTTTATTCAAACTAGATTTAACGTTCCTAGGGTGAGCTTCTACTTTATTCTTCGAATTACTACTTGGTGTTTGCTGATCCTAGTCATTGTTCTGGGATATTGCTGAAGGCTGTAATCGCTCGGCACTAGTAGAAAGTCTTACTCCTGTAGAATGCAACACACGCTTGTTAGAAACTATGTTTGAAGTCGAGTCTGTTTTTGTGTTTTCTGTGGATGTGAGTGATTCGGCAAACCTAACTTCTTGTTCTTTTTCCTCGGTGTGACTATCAACTAATGTGGACCAAAAATTGTTGATGCTAGGGCAAGATCTACTTATGTGTGAAAGCAAATCCTGAATGACTTTGGTATACCTAAAGGCAGACTCTAAAAGTAAATCTTGAGATTAATTTCGCGTTTACATGTTAGTCTATATCCCTATGGGGACATAGCTTCTTCCTGAGTTATGCTTTATATACGAGGGACTAACTGGTGAGCAGTCTTTTTATCAACATTTGGCAGTGATTGGTTCTCTCATATTATCCTTAGACACCTTTTGGGATCACAGGAGTGGGTTCTCAGTAGCCTCTCTTTATATAACGCTTTTTCCTTTAGTTTCCTAATCATTTTTTTAGGGTGCTATGACCAAACCTTGTTCCTGAATTTTGCATGTAAATCAGAAATTTCCCCAGACTTTATATGAATTGTTTGAATAACGCATCTCATTTGTTCTTTTTGACTTGAAACACTTTTTCCTTACGTTTTGGTTTAATCGACGTCATAAGGGTGTTTCTATGTCTGTTTCAATGCTCATTCTCAGCAACAAGTTTGATCACTCTATGTTCCAATTCAATGTTAAGAGTCTCAATTCATCCTGGTCCATTTTGATTGTTCTATATCCACATTTCCTTTTACGGACTTAATTTGCTCTTTCAACTTGACAATGACTGTGCTTTTGCTTAAGACTGAGCTTCACTTCACTTAATTCATAACAACTGAGTAAAAGCTTGGAGCATTTTGGTTTAATACATTGTCTTTATAGTTGAAAATTTCATGATTAAGTTGAGAATCAGCTTCCAAAAGTGATGCAATGTTTTTCAAGAGTCGTAAACTCTTACAAAGTTTATCGTAAGTTTCTTTATCAACAAAATCCTTTTTGTTGAGAAGCTCAGTCTTGAGTTCGAGACACTTTTGACATTCATTCACAGTTTCACAACCTTCATTCACAGACAAATTACAAACACTTTTTACAAGATCATATCATTGGCATGTGCCAAAGAGTCAGTTCATTTTCACTCAAAACTTGATTTATTTTAACTCTCAAAAGTTCTGGACTCCAAAGCGATGTGTTCGACAGCTGTTCCAATTTGATAAAGACTTTTTGGACATCGCAAGTTCTTCAACAAGTAATGATTGATAGTTATTGAGATTCTTTTAATTTCTTTTATAAACGGAATGATTTCATCTCGAAACAAGCCTTTGTCATGTTCAAACCCCACGTCGCTACCTCAGTGGAGTTATAGCTGTGGCAGGTGGTTCGTTCTTTGATAACCGTCAAAGCCAGTAAGATAGCGGTTTGAGCTCTTTCAGCTAGTATTTCCACACATTACTTAATTTGGAAGTTCTTTGGAACCTCACTTTGATGTTGTAGAAGATGAGATGGGTCTTAAAGCGGGGACCGAATCGCTTTCCAATAGCATGTTCACTATATAAATCAGATTGTCGTACAAAATCGTTTGTTTGTAATCGTTATTAGAATAGCATAATTAATGGGTTTAGTGTTTCACTCTATGTTTTACACCACAGGATCTTGTTCTTTCAAACGCATTTTTGAACGACTCTTTCACAAAAGCATTTTAATGTTTCATCAGAATCGGGAATCACAACAGTATCCATTTTAAGAATGACATTCCCGTCATACAGTTTTGGCTTTGACTCCCGAACTTTCTTCAGATAGAAAGGTTTTTCAAAACCGATTGCTTGTTTCGTGGAATGATCATAACAAATTTTGGATTTAGTCATCATATGAACAGTTTGCGCAGATGACCTCTTTTTGAAATTGATATTATCAAGTTGCTTAATTTTCTTTTCTAAAGCAATTTTTTCTATAAATATTTGTTTTCTTCCATTTTTAAATCTTTTTGAGATCAGAAAGGTTTTCATTAAAGAATCAATTTTCTTGAATTGTTCAAAAAAGTTTTCCTTAAGCGTTTCAATCTCGGCATTACTGTTCATTTGATCCTGAAAAAACTGTTTTCAAGATTTGCATTTCTTTCAAATCTTTAACCTCTTCTTTATATCTGTCAAGCTCGGTAGTCAAAGCTTTATTAGCATTGGTGCAGTGGTCACTTGGGTATTTAATTGTTCAAACATAGATAATATAAGGACATCTTGTTGAGCAGAAGAGTTAGAATTCTGGACAGTTTCTTGTTGTGTTTCACTCAGATACTGAGAATAAGAAATGATATTGCTATCACTGGTTATTTCAGTTTCTGTCTGACTCACATCATTAGACTGTTCAAAAGACGTCATTATCTGCTCACTTTGATTGAATAAATCATAGGTCAGATTGTCTGGATTGTGTACCTTAATAAGTGCATCTGAGACATTCTTGGAAAGATTAGCCATGAGAGCAATCTTAGCTGAGTGAGTTTCATCACAATCAGAGTCATAGGCATCCAGTATCTTCGGACCTGATATGCAGCACTTGTGGGTGATGACCGTCTGAGAGGATGGAATGTCACGAAGTCCTGGATCCTGCTAAAATGCTTTTCTTCCTCTGTTAAAGCTTACCATTGCTTGAGCATGAACAGCAACACTTTATCATTGAACCATGTTTCATCCCTTTTTCTCTTGGGCTTAGTACACTGCTTGGCAATATGACCCTCCCTTGCAATTGTAACAGATGACAGTCTGTTGTTTCCCTGTGTTGCTTCCACTTGCTCCAAGTGTGTATTTTCTTGTTGTTCCAGCAACATAAGTAGTTTGTCTTCCCTGAACAGGTTGCACAGTTACTTTTCCATCATAGATGGTAGCTTGTAGACGTGGGTTTGACGATAAGTCCTTAGCTGATTGTTGGTAGTAGGATATCGGAGATGTGACAACAGCAGTTAGGACGCATCATGTGATTAATCGCTCATTGGTTCATCCCCTTTTCTGGAACACTGGAACAACTAGGACCGGAGTCACTGGTTGGTGAAAATTCAGGTTATTGCTGTTTATAGGCTGTATGGTGTGTGAGCATATTCAATTATGGGATTCGATGGTTGTGGAGAATAAACATTGTGGTGACTCGTGGATTGGTAACCATTTGAATGGATAGTGATTGAAGAGGTGTTGATGATTGGTTGTGATTGTTGAGTCTGATAACGGTGTAACAAACGGTGAAGACTGATATGGTGAAGCATGTTGTTGATGAATAGAGACTTTTGGGTGAGTTGTGTGATGAGAATGATAAGCTGGTGAGTTAATTGGTTTGAGATTGCAACTAAAGCAAAAAGGATCAGAGTTGTCGTTCATGCAGTCAAACGTACTTCATTTGCAGTCTTTCATGTTGTTGCAGGTAATTCATGAAGTGCAATCAACATGGTAGTGTGAAACGTCTTTGACAATTTAACATTCAGTAACAAATTTGCTCCATTCATTTGGAAGAGTGTTTAAGATCTTGGATGTTAACTGAAACTGGTTCCAATGGCATTTGTAGATGTCATATCATTAAGTAACAGGGTGATCTTCAAGTAGTAATTATGTATAGCTCTTCCTTTCTTGTAAGTGAACTTATCGATTTCATCATACAGCATGCACTCTCGTTCTTGTACGTTAACGAGTTCTTTCATTTAGCAGTTTAATTTCTCCAAAGATCTTTTGCAATTACGATGTTGACTCTTCAAGAGCATAGATTCAGTTGGAAGGCCTTGGAGAATGATGTTTATTGCTTTGATTCACATTCAGAACCTTGTAAACATTTATAATAAGAAAGTAAAGATTACTTTAAATAATTTTACTATAACAATGATATAAACATAAAATGATAATAATTTAAATTTTAAAATAATACAAATAAAATGAGTAATGGCTTCAGCGGGAGTCAGTTCAAATATTCCTGTAAGCTGTTACGCCATTCCTCAAAATTGATGATGGGCCAAAACAAGTGGTCCTTTTTCCAACGAGCAATAATCATTCTTCCATGTGGTTATTCATCATATTACAGTTCCATTTATGCTTTTCATGATATACAAGTGTTTTTCAGCATCGGTGGTTTGTTGTCTCCTTCCAGAAAGAGTGACTTATTGGCAAAGTGTCGTCATTGTGTATATAAAAGATTACAAATTGATCGAATCTGGTGGTTGAAAGCCAACACCGTTCCTTTAAATTATTGTTTGGTTATTAGTGTTTATTGAGTCTTGAAAAGAAACTTACACCGGGATTTTACAATTCTCGACAAAACGGGAAAACAATGTGTTTGTTCACGGGATTTTGTAAGTCAAAGAAAAATAAACCGTATAATTTAAAACGTGTTGTTAAGTTAAACTTAAGTTGATTTCCTAGTTCGGTTGTGACAAAGTTTAACTAGTTCGGTCTACTCATTTCGGTACCTTGCTTTGTTCGGCTGTCACTAGTTCGATTGTCAAGTTAACTAGTTCGGTCCTATCGTTCGGTCTTGCTTTGTTTGGTTGTCACTAGTTCGATTCTCTTGGTTCTGTTCATAGTAAAGGACTCGTTCGGTTTCTAACTGAGTAAAAGCTATTGGTTCAAACTAGAATCTTCTAGTTCGGTGATCTCGATCGGTTATCTAGTTTGGTTGACTTGTTCGGCTTACTCGTTCGGTTACCTTGTTCGGTCCTACTCGTTCGGTCCCAACTACTACGAAACTCAAATTTTCAAAACTCAAAAAGACACATTTTTTAATGGTTTTTAGCAAAAAAATTCTTGTATAACTAGTGTTACTAACCCTATAGGAACAATATAATGAAATTTAAGGTTTTTTAAGCCAAAAAATTTGACATCATTATATGCTCTTTGTAAAGGTTTTTGAACACAAAAAAAAAAAACTAAACACACCACTCCATGGCTCTTGATACCATTTGTAGATACATGTAATCTTATGATCAAACCAAGAACAAGAGTGAGATGTGGGTTGTGATGTTAGAGAGAAAGAATGGATGGAATGGATGATGTTTATTAGATGGAATGTAACAAATGGAACAACCACCCCTCTCCAAGGCTAGGAGAGGGTTTATATAGTACATGGATGGCCGGCCCATGGGCTATGATGGGCTTCCCATGGGTCTTGGGCCGGACTAGATTACTAATCTAATCATTACACTAACTACGAGCTAAGACTATTACAACTTGGAAGTGACCGACACTTTTTGTGTTTCCAACACATTGTTGAAGCAAAAGAAATGTTTTAGTGGTTTCGGGTATGCTAAACGTTTTTTTATCACGGAAAACGTAAAACTTTTGCAACAATAAAATAAATGACAAAGTTAATAATTATCCTCAAAATAATTACTTAACACTTGCTTGATGTAAACATTTAATTGTTTGATGCCCATTTACATTGAATGATAATTTTTAGCTTACGCGATTTAACTTAACGATTTGAATTTAAAAGCAAACACGTACAATACTAAAAATAAATTGTGAATTTATTGACGACGTACAATGACCCTAAAACACGAGGTGTTATATCATGCATATGGGTCCGGAGAGTGGAGCCGAAGACACAGATTACGTTCAAAGGGTAATGATTCACTATGAAATTGATACCGGACTTCCCTTTAAACTTCGCCATTGTTGGGAGATTTTAAAAGATCATCCAAAATAGCAAGAAATAGCAATTCCAAACTTCAACACAGGGTCTGAAGGAGGTAGCTAGAGGCACAAGTCAACTGGTTCTAGTTCGTTCAATACAGAGTCTGAATACTAATGTTGACGACAACGATGAAGATAAGGTGCAGGAAATTCAACGACCAGAGGGCAGGGACCAACAGCGGTGAGCTGCTGTGGTGGAAAATATAAAGGGTCAAAATCCAATTTCGGCATCAGTCAGCGTAATTGAGGATGCAATTGGCTTAGGTTGATGGTAACTGAGATGGGTGACTGAGAGAATAGAAGAACGCTATGCGGTTTTTAGATAATCAAATTCAGGGAGGTGGAATGTCTGTGAACGAGAGCTTGAACAAACTAGACATGATGGTTCTATATTAGCCTACGATCTCTTGTCGGGGACCAGCGAAAGGCAATGGATGAAATAAGGGCAAAGATCAATGCGAAGTATAATTTGCAGTATTAGTTTACGTTTAAGTTTTTTATTTATCTATGTATCACATCGTTTTCATTTATCTATGTATCGTTCAAGTTTTTTATGTATGAATAAAAGTTTTTAATTTAGTTGACATTTTTATTAATTTCATACGTTTACGTTTACATTTTTATTAATTTCGTACGTTTACGTTTTTAATTTATGAATGAATGTAATTAAATAAAAAATAATGTGTAAGGTGAGTTGGGTATGAAATGTGAGTGTTATTACGGTTGAAAGGTGAGTGATAAAGTTAGAGAGAGAAAGCTGACGTGACGCTGAGATGTAAGGTGAGTGAAGGGCTGTTATTCCATCCAGCCTAAGGTTTGTTCATATATGTTAACTATGAGGCAGTTGTATATGATTACTCATGGTTCAAACAATAATTAACTATAATATAAATCTCATGGCACTCGTGGGGGTAATCATGTTATGGTGCGATGATGTATATAGGTAGGATGACGATGATGCATTTTTAACCTTCTTTTTGGATGACGATGGCTTTTTTTTAATTTGCTACTAAAGTAGGGCTAGAACAGGTTTTGGAAAACTAAAATGTTAATTCATTCCTACAAACATCTAATATCTTCCTACGCATAGGTTTTGACAATTGGCAAAACTTATTGTTTAGATTTAGAGAGATAATAAGTGAAAAAATATATATTATATGATTGTATGTGTAGGAGGATAAGTAGGATAATTTTGTAGAATGATTTAGCAATGCTCTTTCGAAAAGGGTCCATAGATGATTCGTCATTCTTCATCATTTCTTATACAAATGGGCTCCTAATAAATCCTTGACAAACGATAGGTATACTAGGTCTTGTTTAGGTTTAAACTGCATTTAAGTGTTGGTTAATTGCTTATTCAGAGGTTGGTCTTAGTCTTGGATTTGCTACAAAAAATGAAATCATATCATGCTTAACGCAGTTCACAAGTTCCGTGTGTGTTGAATCTTAGGGGCCAAATAAGTTTTGCCCGTGTGCCTCTTATTGAAAATCAGTTTGATAAGGAAAAGAGAGGAATAAGTGGGTAATGGCTTTTTCATGTGGGTAGTCGATATGGCTATACAAAGTCAATGTTAGAGTTGAAATTGAGTGAAGCCTCCACATGTGTGATTGTCAAATTTTGGACATTATAATGACCATTCGCCCTAAGCGTGTGAATGAACTGCTCAAGTACTATAGACTAAGCCGATTTTACTGAAGTTATTAGGTCGTAAAAACAATAGAGAAAATGGTTTTGATAATTCGAGCCTAAGCTAGACAGTATTGGTGATGTTTCGACTTACTAAACCTTATACTAAACTTCTACCGCCCTATTAGTAAACCAGTTATGGTTAATAATCAGGCTAAGGGTTCCGAACATTCAAAGCCTAAGGAACAGGGGGAGGCTTCTACATCACAAGCTGGTAAGAGTGGTGTGAACTCCCCTCCTAAGAAAGGATGTTGATAACGTCCCTTTAAAAAAAACACTTTTGACGCCCTTAAGGATACTTATGCTAGTAATGATGTTGGAAGTATAATGGATGATAGTGATACCGAGGAAGTAGAAAATGTTTTTGTGGAAGATAATGGGACGCCCATGGATAACCTGGTCGATGATGCACGAAAGAAGGTGGAGGCTCCTCCTAGATGACTCAACAGGAAAAATTTGTTTTTGTTAGGTAGGAAGTGGATCTCCTGCCCAAGAGAAATGTAATTTTCTCTCCTGAGCCGAAGATTCACTACTTGATATGGATGGTGAGGAAGTGGAGCATGAAAATGCCTTTAGCAAAAATGTTTGATGGCCTTCACATGGTTATTGGCTTTTGTTAGCCTTAAAATATTGAGTCGAACAATGGAAGTTCGTTCAATAATTATATTAGGTCTCGGTCATTAATTAATATACATTGTAATAGGCTAGACGGGTAAATGGCTTCTTGTATGTATCGGTTTTGTATTCTTTTTTTTTTTTTTTTTAATTTTTAATTTTTCTGGTTAATTTTTTTATTTTCTTTTTTTTTTGATTTATTTTTTTTTTTTTATTTATTTTTTTTTTTGTTAGGGCGAAATGCCTCAAGTAAACCCGAGCCAGGCCCGTAGAAATACTAAAGGTAAGTAAGACTTTTAGTTTGATACATATACACCTCACCAAGAGGTAAGGTGGGGTTGGTCATTTGTTATTTTTCATTTTGCAAGTAAACATTCATTTTCTCTCTCACTTTCTCTCTCTACTTTCTCTATCTATATTTCTTTCTTATCTCCTTCTAGCTTATATTCTTTGTTCGTAATTATGAAGTGATAGTGATTCATTGGAAAACGACATTTGGTATTCAACGAGTCCTAGGTGTAGATTATGTTTGTTTTGTGTTCAATAAGCTAAAAAAGCTTATTTTCGTGGCTTATTTTCTATATAAGCTCACGAATCACAAAAATTTTCGGGCTTATTGGTTTGTTTTTCTTCTTTATTTCTTGCTTCACTCGAAATACACCTTCTTGTGTTTCATTTTGTGTAATAAGCTCAAATTTTATGGCTTATTTTCAAAATAAGCTCACGAACCAAAATTTTTTTGGGCTTATTGGTTCGGTTTGTTTGGTTAACCCTTCATACACATGTTCTATATCTTCTAAAGTCACTACTAAATGTCTTAGATAAACTTCTTGTTGGAATTTAAAGCTTACAAAATTCAGCTTATTTTCAAGCTTATTTTTTTGCTTATTTTCGAAGCTTATTTGAGTTTCTGCTTATTTCTTTGTGCTCACAACCGGTCAAAAAGAGGGGACCAAGATCCACTATTTTAGCTTCAAAAGATAGGGACACTTTGTTTGGTAGTAAAAAGTGGTCACCAACCGATCTGACGTTTTCGAGCGGTTATGTAAGTCGAGCCAGGAAACATGTAAGTAAGCGAAATATGCAGGGAAAAGTTGAATGCGGAAATATGCAGGTTTAAGTCAAGCGAAATATGTTAAATTCGAAGCGAAATATGCAGTTTTCTATTCAAGCGAAATATGTTTAAAGTTCAAGCGAAACATGCAATTCTCAATTCAAGCGAAATATGTTTTAATTACAAGCGAAACATGCAAGACTGAACTTCAAGCGAAACATGCAGTGGTCAGTTCAAGCGAAATGTGTTTAAAGCGAAACATGCAAGATTGATTACAAGCGAAATATGTTTCAAATTCAAGCGAAATGTGTAATGCTTTGAAGCGAAATATGTCATTTTCAGTCCAAGCGAAATATTGCAACTTGTTCAGCGTAATTGAGCAGTTTTCTTATTAAGCGAAATGTGCAAACTCTTTCAACGCGAAATATCGCAATTTGTTTCAAGCGAAAATATGTCAATTAACATTCACGGTTTTTATTGATTTTGTAAAATCCCGCGAAGACACAACTCTGTTCTCGGTATTAACATAGACTTGTAAATAATCCGTGAATGTTTATTGCTTTCTTTTTACCACAACTTCAATCACAACTTCAATCAAAAACAAATCTAACTTAAGATCCTACAATCATTTTTACTTCATAATTTTCAGTAAAATGGATAACGAAGATCTTTATCTTCATGTTCTTATTTGGCAGAAAGACAACAATGCAAAAATTCGAGACAATAGCAAAAAAGAGTTGGCATGGTATCTTTTCATTTTTTTTTTTTTTTTTTTTATTTTTTTATTTTTTTTATTCTTTTTATTTTTTTTTTTTGACAATTCTTCAACCTCAGCTTCTTTTAAAACAGACGACTTACAGGAACTCGAACCGAGTTTGGATTCAAACGTGCATTTGCGACACTCTTTGGTCAAGATATAGAGACTTTCACAGGCACAATGTTCCTATATGTGGATCAACTAGAAAAGCAACTTGACAAAGAAGAATTTCAAGAGATTGGATCCATGGCTTCTTTTAAAGTACTCGAGACACAGTTTCAGATGTTCATCAAGTCACGGATGTATATGGATGATGAATATGTTGTAATGACACGCAACTACTTTCTCCAATACACTCAACTCGAGATTCCAGAATTTTGTGACACACTGATCCAACACATGGAAAAAAAAAGAATCTATGAAGAAGTCGATTGATGAAAGAGCACTGCATAAAAGAGAGTATGACATCTGGGTGAATGAAAGACAAATGCAGACAACAGAGGATAAGGTTGATTCGAGTAAAGCATTGGATGCTAGCTTGGTTGATACAGAAAGCAGTGGGACAACATTAAAAGAGCAAGATACAAGCAGCAGATCAGGGAATGATGCACATGCTGATGATGCAGATATCAGACCCATATATGATGAAGAGCCAATGGCTGAGGTACAAACAACTGCTGAATCAATATCTTTGATAGTGGAACAACACATATTGAGCAACCTGGAATTTTATAATGAAGGAGAGGTTTTTTGACCAGAGATGTTGCACAATGTCATGACACATGTCCTTTTGGTGCTAATGTAAATGATAAACCAGACAACTGAATCTCACAAATTCAATCCTCGAATTTGAATATATATGTCTCAAAATGGCTGTTGCCCAATTTCAAAATGATTTTCAAAATGAAGCACATTGTGTTAATATTGAACTTAAATATCAAAATCAAGCTTTAAAAGAAGGGCAACATGGTCAATTTTCGAAAGTAAAAAGTAATGAAGCCAAGGTTAAACATGTCATAGATGTAATTGAAACAATAAACATCGAATTGGAACATCAAATGGCTAAGTTACTTAAGGAAAATGACGACTTTGAAAAGGCAATTTTACAAAGAAAGTTTGATTCTATCAAGACAACGTGAGTTAAGAACATAGAACACGCCACTGCTTTGATTGCAAAATAATGGATAAATCAAAGCTCAACTTCAGGAAAAAGGGTTTGGCAATGCGATTAAAATGAGTTAAGGAAATTAATAGGAAATATTGTGAATACTAAGTTTGCAAAATCATCAATCTTAGGGAAACTGGCTTTACAACCACATAGAAACCAATCAGTTGTTAGACAACCGACTGCGTTTAAGTCTGAACGACCTAGAAGTTTAAAGCAACGATTTGCCTCCCAAGTTGATGTCAATAACGATTTGTGAAAACTAGTCACTACACATTATTTGCCTAAGAAAAGGAAAGTGAATCTGCTGTTGCAAAAACCTCACACATGATTGCTCCTGGTCATTTAGGTTAGCTTAATATGACAGGTTTATAATCACTACGAGAGGAAGCTACCCTAAAAAAGACACAGAAGTAGTAGGAATTCAGAAAAAAATAAAAACTAGTGTGATGCCTTCTGTTAGATCACAAAGCACATCTAATGGTAGAAACAAAACCTACGATCAAATAACCAAAAGTCTAGGAATTGGCCAGCATCAAGAGTAGTTGCATCACAACAAAGATGTGCCCATAGCGAAACACTTAGAATTTATAAGTTTTTCTACTCCAAACATTTTGTTTGTCAAATGTCAGAAATGCGTCTTTAATGCCAATCTTGATTCTTGTTTTAAAAAATTCCTGAATGAAAGGTCAACTCACTGTGTAAGGTACCATCAATAAGACACAAAACGATACATACCGTAAGAGCATACAAGTTTTGCAGAAAACCAGAAAGGACAGATCCCAAAAAGACATAGGTCTGTCAATCAAAAAGACTTCGTTGTCTCATGAGAAAACAATGATCATAGATTTTGTCTTAGGGGAAAACCGCGGGTAAATTTTTCCAAGCAGTTGGTCTTAGGTGGGTTATACTGGAACGATATTCACCTCTAGCACAACTAAGGTTTACAGTGGAACCTCCCAAAATGGTTTAAAATGGAGATATCACTAAACACAAGTATGATGCGAACAAACTCTTGATGTCAGTTGCAGGTACACTTAAATTCATGCTTGTACATCTTTATTCCTACAAAGGAAGGACTCCGTGTTAGGTGACCTTTTTTTAGTTGTTGAAAAGGATTGATATCTGAGAAACCAGGACTTTAAGGAATTGTTATCTGATGTCCTTAAGCATATGTACTTTCGCTCATAACAGTTCAGAACTCAGAATTCACGACCACAACAATGAACTGTCAAGTTCAAAGCTGGTTCCAAAAGTTGTTCCTCCAACAGACAAGACAGCTACATCACGACAAGAGTTGGAATTACTATTTCACCATCACATAACAATGCTGAGGTCAACATGTAAATATTTTTTATAAAACCTTATACAAAATTTTAAAAGTTCAAAAAGAAAATACAAATCAGTGAATGTTTCAAAAAATAAGCTTTTCGGACATGTCTACTTGGAATCGAGTAGCATTTACATTACCTAGATAAATGTTGATTAATTATCAACTCGGGCGTGTAAATGAAGTTTCGAAAGGAGTTTCAAATGTTTCAAAACAAGTCATTTTCTAATTTTTCTTTATGGACTTGTAATCCAATTACAGATGCAATCGACCCGAACGACAAAGGAGTTGTACGCATAAGTGCGCTTACCTTAGGTTAGAAGTGAAAGTCTTTAATCATTTGTTATTTCAAAAAGTTGAACACAAGTTTTCAAGAATTTCTCATGACGATTCAAAACTTTCAAATTGTGGTTAACACTCCAGTCCTCATATTGTTTTTACAAGACAAGAATTCTCATTTGGTGTCATTTTTTTTTAAACGACGTCATGTTTGAGGGGGAGTTTTTCTGGAAAAACATGTTTTAATGATTGTTGGATACATATAACTTGACAATTACTTACTATATTCATCACATTAAAAGGTCTTAATAACATCTACAGAATAATAATGACTATTAATAGGATTGATTGTTTATAAGATGATTATGTGGTTTGAGCACAATTTGTTAAGAATTCTCGATGGACAATTAATTAATCTTTCAAATTCTGTCGTGCATCAAACAATGCTACACCCTTTTAATCTTTATATTCATTTTACAACTTGGTATCAAACAAAATGTAAATCGAGGGGGGAGCAGTTAATGTTTCCATATAATACATGCTAAATAAAAGGTTTTCCCATGGTATTTCAAGACAAATTTTAATCACAAAGTATTTCAAAAACCAAGTGAATTAGTTTTAAAACTAAGAGTAAGGAATGTATTTAAAACTGTGATCTTGAAAATAATAAGTGATCTTATCGACTCAGTGCTTGATACTCTTGAAAACGGTTTTGTGGTTTATCGATCTCATTACTCTACACATCATATTTTCATGCGATTTGAAGTCATAAGTGTGGTCTTAGGTTAGGTAATTTGTCTATGATCAACAGAACTAGAGGGATCTACCCTAAGGGACACTCCATAGTTAGAAATAGCAATATTTAGGGTATGATTGGAGATGAATGTGTATAAGGGAATAATGCCGATTTAGATTGAGCTAACACTGGAAACAATCACCACAAGGTGTTTTAATGACGTCTTGGTAGCATTGAAGGGTTGAAGAATTAAAAAATCTATGGATAAAGGGTGTAAAGAAAGAAGCCCTACATAAAACTTAGAGAGGGGGGACGAACTGGGTCAATACATATGCGGGGGGGGGGGGGGTGGGGGGGACGGGGAGGGGGGGGCGGGGGGGGGGCGGGTGCGGGGTGGGGGGGGGGGGGGGGGGGGGGGGGGGGGTGTCAGAATCACAATGTTTGTATTGTAATATTGAAGACGAACATCATGGACCCAGTGATGCAATGCACAACCCTTCTTAGCCATTCAGGTTTCTCTCAAAAGAAACTTGTCTCATTTGTCACGGAGATACACACGACTTCTATTGACTTTCTCACTCCAAAGTATAGTTGATATTGAAATAGGGTGACAGTTGCTCAGCCTCCGTTACTAAAACCAAAATGCACTAATCGAGTCTAGAGCCAAAAGATCACATAAATAAATCTCATTAGGGACCATTCATACTAACACTTGTTGAACACCAATTAGTTCACAAGCTATTAACAAGAGTCCTACGCATTATCCTTGTGATTGTGCCAGAACATCCGAGTGATACTTATGTACTCACAATGAAGATGGAAATCCTGCTTGAGCCAGCATCAAACAAGCTCTTGGTAGGTGACTTGCGAGATTCTATATGAATCAAACTTGTGTCAAATGAAGGAAACAATGTGCGATGCGATTCAATGTGAATCAAACTTGTTCCAGGAAATGAATTGACGGCTTAATCAGAAAGATAGTAACTATCTGATTCACTCTTACCATGTTGTCTGCTTTGAGACATTCCGGTAATGAGAACTAGCAAGCATGGTAAATCTAATACATCTGTGTTAGAAGATCCTACGCTTTGAGCTGGAAACCCTGTCAAGGAGATTCTTTGAATCTACCTGATCACAGGTACAATATTTATACTGTAAAACGGTCCTACGGAACCGAAGGTTAATCTAACCAAATCCGGACGAATGACAAAGCCATATTCGTCCACACGCTTTATTGCTAACTGTTTTATTTCAGGATACATAAAGATGGAGATGGTGATGCCTTATTCCAGCTGAAGTCGGATTCATTACCACATGCTCATGCTTAAACTACAAAGACATACTATAAGCATCAAGATTCAAGAATCATGAAAGCTCAAGAATTAAAGACAAAGACTTCCGCACAAACTCTGATATACAAGATCTTCCTTCAAAGATATCAAGTCTATCAAGGGAGATTGTTAGCAAGCTTTCAAGATGATGCAAAGTATGAGCATGTTGGTCAAGACACAAGATCACAAGGTGGCAAAGACGATCAAGACGGAAGGATAAAGATTTAAAGATCTCGGACGGAAAAGACGAAGTCTAAAGACAATGACAAAGGCTCAAGATCAAAGATCACAAAGCATGAAGGAACAAGCCTACAACGTAGACAGAGACAAAGATCACAAGAGCTTAACGACAAAAGCAATCTCATTGATCTCACGAAGGAGTGTCACAATAAACTCACTTCGAGGGAGATTGTTAGCCTCAAAATATTAAGTCGAACAATGGAAGTTCATTCAAAACTATGTTAGGTCTCGATCACTAAATCAATATACATTGTAATAGGCTAGACGGGTAAACGGGCTCTTATTTGTAATCTAATTGGTCACGTGTATCGGGCGAAAGCCCAATTAAACCCGAGCCTGGCCCGTAGAATTACTAAAGGCATGCAAGCCTTTTAGTCTTAACTATAAATACCCCTCTCTAAGGATGGAGAGGGTGTTGGTTCATTTGTAACTTTTCATTTGCAAGTAATCCTTCCATTTTCTCTCATTCTCTCTCTCTAAAATTCTTCTCATCTCCTAATCTTAATTGCTTGTTCTTAATATGAAGTGAAGTGATATTTATTGGTTACCGACAACTTTATTTATTAACAATTATATAACGTTTTATTAGTGGTGGGAGCAAAAAGCCACAATTAACTTCTATGAGCTTGAAAGAGATCCAACTACTCTACGTTTAGCATCTAACTTATAAAAAACTCTATCATTTCTTGTTCTTCGCAAATTTAAAATCTTTAATAAAAAGATCCGCGAATGCTTAGTCTAATAAAACAAACTTTGCATTTTTTAAAGTCTATCATGGAAACTTGCAAAATCTTGGCTTTTTCAAGCTAGAATTTGCGTTTTAAAGCTTCTTGTATAAAAGACTAGCAAAAGTTTAAAATTATATAAGTTGAAAGGCAAGCTAGAGCGCAACATGCTCGATCAAGTCAAAATTTATTTTTATTCTCACCAACGGAAAGTCAACATTTGTGTCAAAACACTTTTTTTATTTTTGAATTTTTTTTAATTTGGCATAAAATCACAATATTTTGAAAATTTTGGTGGTAAAAACAGGATTACGTGGAGACAAGGCAAATGCAAGTAAGATCAAATCGAAATATCCCCCAATACTAGAACTACACATTGTCCTCAAGGTGAGACTGTCACCCCCATACTAATTTCAAGGCATAATCTAAATATTAAAGGGTCTCTACGTAAATCTAAAGCCGTTTATTAAGTATGCTAATAGATAAACGTTAATCAATAAGATCTAGGATATCGGATTCTCATATATAATCATGCGAAGGATTGAAGATTGAGTGGACGATGGACAAAACCACGAGCACGAGAGTCTTTATAATCCGAGCAATCCTGGACATAAAACACAAAACACGAAACACGAGAAAGGAAGAGGCGATCCTCCTTACATCACACTTATTCATAAATACTATATTAATATACTACTAAGGATAAGCATGGGTTGCCTCCCACGAAGCACTTGTTTTTGATAACCGAGTTACGAGCCTGACTCAACCCCGAATTTAGTAGTCCATGGGGGAAAGTTTGGAGATCCGGGACAACCATCGGTGGTATGTCCCCTCCAAAGTAATGTTTAAGTCTATGACCATTCGCCTTGAAATTAGGTCCGTCGGTTTGAGATAACTCGACGGCACTATAAGGGAAAACTTGAGCAATGGTGAATCGTCCGGTCCAACGGATTTTAAGCTTGCCCGAGAAAATCTTTAATCGAGAATTGAAGAGAAGAACTCGATCACCAACGTTGAAAACACGGTTTTTAATCTTGGAGTCATGAATCTTCTTCATTTTCTCTTTGTAGATTAAAGAATTCTCGTAGGCTTGATCCCGGAGTTCATTTAGTTCATTCATTTGAACTTTTCGGTGATCACCCGCCGTCTTAAGGTCAAAATTACAATGTTTCAAGGCCCAATAGGCCTTGTGTTCAAGCTCGATAGGAAGATGGAAAGCCTTTCCGTATACGAGCTTATAAGGAGTGCACCCGATGGGTGTTTTGAAAGCGGTACGGAAAGCCCATAATGCATCATCTAACTTATCAGACCATGGAGCATGATATTCACCTACGGTCCTTTCTAAAATACGTTTTAAACCATGATTTGAAACCTTCACCTGTCTACTCGTTTGTGGATGATATGCGGTAGAAAGACGATGAGTAACTCTATACTTAAGCATAACTTTAGCAAATTGATCATTACAAAAATGAGTACCGCGATCACTAATTATAGCACAAGGAGTTCCAAATCGGGCGAAGAAAGATTTGAAAAACTTAACAACAACTCGAGCATCATTAGTGGGGAGCGCTTTTGCTTCAACCAATTTAGACAAATAGTCAACGTCTACGAGAATGTATTTGTTCCCTCGAGAAGACGGGAACGGGCCCATAAAGTCGATGCCCCATACGTCAAAGATCTCTGGTATGTGCTTAATTACACATACCTTTGACCATTAAAAACAAGCTTAAATGACCAAAAACGTACCAAAAATACATTGTATTTGTATGTTTTCACTTATTTTGTGCAAGAAACGGATATCCGACAAAAGGACGAAAAACCAAGCAAAAACGGACAAAACCAAACACGGAATGGAAAAGCGTGGAAAAGACAAAGTCAAATCGAAGCCAAAGACCAAAAAGTCAACAAAAGTCAACCAAATGGTCAACTGCAAAAAGTCAACAGTCAAAGTCAAGCCGACATCGAAGAATACTTAATGGGTCAGACCCGCACCCATCTAATGGGCCGGATAAGCCCATTAGTATAAATGAAGACTTAAGGCCCATTTAATTTACATAAGCCCAAAACCCTTTCAAAAAGCCTAAGGGCTCATACTGCCAATACACCAAAGATATACCACAAGGGCCACATTTGCCAACTGTCCAAACTTGTACAATACAAGGACTGTCCATGTAATAAACCTTATAACCCTAAAGGGGTAAACTTGCCTAATCCCAAAACTTCCCCCCCCACAAGGACCTTTCTTGAAATGAAGTTATAAAGGTTGAGGGGCCACTATTGCCAAATCCACAAACCCACACCCTGCGTTTAAACTACTGTATATCTTCCTCCTAACTTTCCCGCCAAAATCACAAACCCCACAACCTGTCCCTTTCCCACCTCGTTGACTCCCCACACCACTCCAAACCCTTCACAATCATAAACCCCACCTCCCACATGGATTTGCCAAGCTGGCAATCCTAAATCCCTCAAATTCGATCAATGGTTGATATTACTTTGAGTGGGCAATACTCAAGATTGAAGGCTCAGATTGGGTTTGTGTTTCTACACACACAACAAACACACATGACTCATTTGTCTCAGCAAACTAGCACAAGGAAGAAGAGGACAAAAAGACAAGAGGACCAAGAAGTCTAGCTCGTTTTTTTCATATATAAAGCTTGTAAGCCTTTGAGAAAAAAGAGGGGAGAGTAGCTTTTAAGTTTAGTTTTAAAGTTTTCTAAGTAGTTTAAACTCAGCTTTTATGTACTTGTAATCTTTAAAGTTTAATGAAAATTCAATTTACGTTTTAATTTGTGTTCCAAGTTTATGTTTTAAAGCTCATGAAAGATCTCATATAAGCTACTCTTTAATCTGTTTAACTTTAGTACAAGAATTTAAGAAAAGAAAACCAAAAAGAAAAAAAAAGAAAGTGGTGAATTTGAGCTTATTGGATGAATGAGCAGACAAGGATGGCTCATTGGGTTTGTAGTTATGCTTATTTATAAGCTAAGGGTAGGACTAGAGCTTATTTAGGTTTATAAACTCCTGTTTTGAGCAAGGAGTCAAGGTACATTTCTTTTAAAATTTTTTGCTTTTAGTTACTGTAGCATAGCTTAATTTAGTGCTTATTTCTGCTTATTTTGATTCCTTACATGTTCCTTATGCTTATTTATCTGTCTTTTATGCCTTTATGTCATTTGTAATGCTTTTGCTTTGAATCTGCCTTATTTTGCTTATCCTTAGTTTGCTTATGTAACTGCTTATTTGTGTGTGCTTTTAGCTTATTTTTGCTAAATCTTAGCTTAGTTTTCATCTTTGTTCAAAATTCTCAGTTTAAACCCTTGCAATTCAGTTTAAAAAGACCTTTCTAAAACTTAAAGGGGTGTTTGGTTTAAGCCCAAAATGGGTCAAAATGGTATGGTCATGGGTTGTGGTCACTTTGCAAGCTTTGGGTGAACTTTATAAGCTCATTTGAATCTGTTTTCAAGCCCAAAAATTGTTTTTCAAGTTTATCTGTATTGTCTTAAAACTGTGGGAATTTTACAAAAGTTAATGAGCTTATTTGGTTAAAGCTATTGTAAACCAGAAGAGAGGTCTTAAATTAGTGTCATATGTGTGTGTTAAAAACTAGTAGTAAGTCTTTAGGTTTTACTTGCATTAGTTTTAAGTCTGTCAATGTAAGTTTTATTTTTATTTTCAAAAGTTAAAAAAGCTCATTTTCAAGTGCCTTTATCAGATAGTTAAATGTGTTGTTAAGCCTTAGATTTTTGAGCATAAGCTCATTTCAAGCTTCTTTGAATCTGTTTCAAGCTAATTTGTACTTTTAAGCTTATTTGGATGCTTATTTTTAAGCACTCTTTTTAAAGCAAAAATTCATTTTTCAAAGTACCCTGGTGCTAGAAGCCAGATTTCAAGCCAAGTTTTCTGGCTTATTTTGTAGTTCTTATTTGTTGATTTTTGTTTTAATCTGCTTATTAAGTGTTCTTTTGTAACTGTGAGTGCTTATTGTTCCTTTCACTTTGCTTAACTTGTGCTTAAAATCAAAATCAAAAAGCCATTAAAAGCCCATAGCCATTATAAGCAATCTGTCCAAACTTTAAGAGCTTTTTCTGGCTTATTACTAGCTTTTCACATTAAGTTGTAGTTATGAAAAATGTTTATCTTCATTAGCTTAATTAGTTTGGGTAAAAAAAATTTTCTTTTTTAGAAAATTTTCTTTGGTCATATTTTACGTAGGAAAAATATAAAATTTCTTTGTAGGGTTAATTTTTAAGATTTTAGGTATTTGACCCCTTGTTCGGGATTCCTGTTCTCGTTTTTTTTAGTTTAATTTCGTAATTTTTAGGTTTTTCTCAATCGTTTTTGCTTATTATTGATTAATTTAGCTTTTCAAACTCCCAAATCATTAATCTCGTTCAAACTCCAATTTTCCGACTGTATCGATTTTCAAGCACAGCCTCGTTGGGGATAAACAACCCGAGAATATTCTATACTACTTCTCGGTTTCATTGATTATTTTTAGATTATACTTATTATATAAAAGGTGTTAGTTTAAAAATCAATCAATTTTTGGCGCCGCTGCCGGGGAGGCCGTGAAAACGATTATCGTTACGTTTGACAATTTGTGTTTGAATCTGTGAATATTATCATATAAAAAAATAAAAAATAAAAAACCTAAAAGTACAAAAATATTTTCAT
>BQNB010053031.1:5149-40217 GCA_026074375.1 Tanacetum coccineum
CAAAACCCTAATCTTTCCTTTTTCTTCTTCTTACTTGAAAATGATGAACCAATGCTTCCCAACACCTTAGAATACCTTAAGTATGTTGTGTATAGGGTTGTATATACTTAGAAAATCAAAGTATGAATTTTGTTTTAAGGGGTTTTTGTGCCGTGGGATTTGGAGAAGAAAAGAGAGAAAGAAAATGTATTTTTGTTAAGTGTAAGAGTTTGTAAACATTAGCCATGCATGCATGGCTATTTATAGTATAAATATCTACTTAACCAAACCCTAGTTACTTTCTAACCCTAGTTAAGTTAGCATGACAAGTTTGAAAAAAAATGTAAGAGTTACTTTATGTTAATATCTAGATATTATGTAATGTGATGACTCTTGTTCTCATCCTCTAATTTTCGGCATATGTATATATATAAGATGTAATTTTTAATTATTTTGGGTATTGGGTATAATCGTGGGTATTTGTTTAGGCGTAGTTAGGTTTTAGAACTTCCGGGTATGCCTAAACGTATTTTATTATGAAACGTAAGCATTTTACGTAGCCAATAAAAATAAGATGAACAAAGTTATTTATTATCCTCATAATAATCATATAACACTTGCTTGATGCAAACATTTAATCGTTTAATGCCCGTTTACATTGTATGATCATTTTCAGTTTACGCGATTTAACTTAAAGTTTACGGTTTAAGAGTAAACGCGTAAAACAACCTCTTAAAAATAAATTTATGAATTTTACTTTATGTTAATACATATGACCGTCAAATACGATCGGTGTTATAGTTCTCCCCCCTGTTATAAATGAGCCTTGTCCTCAAGGCTTATCACACAGCACTTGACGACGGTGCAGTCTTGGTGAAGAGGTGTGGATATTTCTTCTTGAATTGATCTTCACGTTCCCATGTAAACTCAGGACCTCTCTTGGAGTTCCATCGAACCTTGACTAATGGGATACGGCTTCGCTTTCTAACGTTTAACTTCACGATCTGTGATCTATATCGGCTACCTCGACAAATGAAGCTTGTCATCAAATGGAAGTCCCATCACAACGGAACGGCTAAGGTTCGTCCGGATAAACACTTCTTTTAAGTTGACTAAGGTATGAAGTATTATGAACTATGCTCAGCTCCTCAGGAAGCTCGAGCTTGTATGCAACGTCTCCAACCCTTTTTATTACCTTGAAAGGTCCAACAAACCTGGGATTTAATTTCCCTCGTTTGCCAAAACGTACAACCTCTTTCAAGGCGGAACCTGAGCATCACTTTTTCTCCAACCTCAAACTCCATCGGCTTACGCCGTCATATCAGCGTTAGACTCTTTTGTCTATCACGGCAAGCTTGCATCCTTCCTGCTTAAACAGAATAATTCTCCCAATTAGTCGTCTCTTTATGTACTATCTCTGGACCGGGGTGAGTTTGAACTTCTCCAAACTCAAGCCCAACAAACAGTTTGCGAACGACATTTTCTTTACCGTAAAGTGCCTCAAAGGGTGCAGCCTTTAATGCTTGCATGATACTGTTTTATGTATGAACTCGACCAATGGCAAATGTTTACCCAAACCATTCCCAAAGGATCGATCACACAAGCTCTAAAGCATATCTCGAGAGTTTGAATTGTTCTCGCGCTTTTTGTCATGTCAGTTTGCAGGCTATGATATGCCGTACTCATATCTAAACTTGTACCCAAAGCTTTCTGAAGCGACCTCCAGAAATTCGATGCGAACCTAGGGTCACGATCACAAATAATCGAGACCGGTATTCCATGTCTTGTTACTACTTCCTTCAGGTACAATCTCGCTAGTTTTTATCCAAAGGATCAGTCTCTCTCATCGGTGTGAAGATCGCAGACTTAGTGAGTCGGTCAACAATCACCCAAATGGTGTCGTAGCCTTGCGACGACTTAGGAAGCTTAGTAACAAAATCCATAGTGATGTTGTCCCACTTCCATTCAGGTATCTTGGGTTGTACCAACAATCCTGATGGTCTTTGATGTTCGGCCTTGACCTTAGCACAGGTCAAGCACTTGCTAACATAGGTGGCGATATCAGCTTTCATATTGGGCCACCAATATAGCTTCTTTACGTCTTGATACATTTTCTCGGAACCTGGATGGATAGAATACTTCGATTTGTGGGACTCGTGCATGATCACAGTCCGCAAATCGCCATAACAAGGTAACCAACTCCTGCCATTGAGGCATAGGGTTCCATCCGCACGGGGTTCCAACTTTTCCGTCCTAATCGCCTCTGGATTTTTAGCGTTTTCAACCAACATTCCTCCAACATCTTCATTCTTGATGTTCTCTGGTTTCCGTGCTTCAGTCTGAGCATTCAAGATTTGCTTAGGAAGATCCAAGCTAATAGTCATGACTAAAGCTCGAACTCTTAACGGTGGTTCCCGTTCTTTCCTGCTCAAAGCATCAGCAACGACATTTGCCTTCCCTGGGTGATAACGAATATCGCAATCGTAATCACTCAGCAACTCTAACCATCGGCGTTGTCTCATGTTCAATTCCTTCTGATTAAGAATATGTTGTAAACTCTTATGATCAGTGAACACCGTACACTTGGTACCATACAGATAGTGCCTCCAAATTTTTAGAGCGAACACTACTGCTCCAAGTTCCAAATCATGCGTTGTATAGTTCTTCTCATGAATTTTCAACTGGCGTGATGCATAAGAAATCACCTTTTCTCTTTGCATCAACACAGCGCCCAAACCCTTCTTTGAAGCATCGCAGTATGCGATGAAATCTTCGCTTCCTTCAGGTAATGCAAGGATTGGTGCACTGCACAACTTTTGCTTCAACAGTTGAAAAGCTGCTTCTTGTTTATCGCCCCACTCAAACTTGACCTTCTTTTGAGTAAGCTTAGTCATTGGTTTGGCGATCTTTGAAAACCCTTCAATGAATCTTCGACGACAGCACATCAGTAATACATTCTAAGTTTTTCTGATTTTGACCGGCTTTCCTAGTCACTTGACAACCTTTAAAGAATTACCAAACGACCTCAAACGCCTTCTATACTCAATTTCTAACAACCTCAATGTGTTAATAACCTACTGTATTTTTCCCAAAAATGTTTGACAAGTCTCACTGTTTTTCAAAAATTCGACGAATCGAAGTATCCAGAAAAGGACCTGCTCTAACCACTTGAAAGTTTGGCTTGACCTGACCTATTTAGACTCTTCAATTATATCTAGAAAAATTCCAGAAGTTCCTATACATCATGAACTTGCTACAGTAGCATTTTCATTAATAAAAAATATGTTTTGATATGTTTGTTATCCTCACAAAACACAACTAGAAAAACGTACCAAAAACGGGCAAAATTGACACTGAATACTGATAAAATTATTTTGACTAACCTCTACTCACTTTTAACTCGTGAAATCACTTTGGCTGGAAGGTAGACTCTTTGTAGTTATTTTTAGGGTCAATAAAATCAATAAAAGCTATCCGAATGAAGGAGTTATGACTCTCACAAAACGACTCAAAAATCTGCCAGATTATTATTTCGAATTTACAACGATCAACCCATCCAAACGCACCCATACTCTAACTCATTATACCCAATTCGATTTTAGACACAATCGAAAGCTTAAGTATGACTTATTTGGTATATAATAATTATCGTTATAATATTTCAAGTTTAAACGGTTTCTACTACGCCAAAAGATCATTCTTAAATTTTACCAAATTTGACTTTTTAAAATATATGTTTTTCCTAATTTTGAATTATCAAAAACGACCCGCGTTATTAATTATGGGGTCTACTAGCTTTTAACATAAAACGACATTCCAAACAACTTTTTAGTTTTACCCGAGACCCGAAACCAAGCAGAAAATGACTAAAATACCCTTGCAAAATTTTGAAAAACCATGCACAACGCGTACCGACACGAAAATAATTAAATTATATTTAATTATCACAATTTATTAAATAAAAATACTTAATAAATTATTTAACCTTTTATTTCAAAAACGTTTGTTAAAAACGCGAATATTCAAATTAAAGTTTTTATTTTACGGGCAAAGCTTACCCGTGATACCCGATGACTACGCAAATAAATAATAAACATTTTAAATAAGTTTTATAAAACATTTATGAAATACTAGTCATATAAATACTCACTTTTCGTGGAAAAATTATTTTGAACGCAACGGCGTAATTTTCGTGTTTTGAATCAACCGTTAACTAGCCTAAATGAGTCCCGAACCATTATTTAACAAAAATTACGCTTTTGGTACCTGTAGTAATATTGACACCATCACCCCCTAGACAATGTTACACTTGATATTTTTTTTTAAAACATTTTGGTATATATATTAAATCAATTAGGGTTTCATTCATTTATAAACCTAGACACCACACACACACCTCCTCCCTCCTCTCATTTTTTCAGCGCCGCCTCCAGCCAAGTTCCGGCCACCTGCCGTCGGCCACCACCTCCATCACCGCTGCACCACACCACCATCGTCACCATCCCCACGTCACCAACATCATCGCCATCATCCGGACACCATCTCTATCTCACCACCACGCCGCCTCCACAGTCGACGCCATCCTCACCACCATCGCGGCTTAGCTGCCGTAAACCACCACCATTTCACCCCTCTTATTTCCGAGTTGGATGGTTACATATTCTCTTAAAATCTAATAACTAAATAAGGGTGGTTTCATTTGCTTAAGCTTATTTTTTTACTTGATTTGGTTTTCTTTTGGCTCTTTTGATTAGAATAGATTACACGCTCAAAAGGGGTGTTTTTTTTGCAACCGAACCAACCTACAAAGTGGTGTTCGGTTTGGATAGCCACCACCACAGTCGCACCCTCAAGGTGTCGGGCTCGTGGTTACTTTGTTTTTCTTTTTCGATGTAGCTCGTCTTACTTTCTTCTTGGTTACCCGATCAAAAAACACATGGCAAGGGTGTTTGTTTCTGCGTATAAACAACCCTAAATGGGTGTTTGTTTCTAGGTTTTACAACACACATAAGGTGCGTTTGGATTTGTGGTTAACAGCCCTTAAGGGTGTGTTTGGATATGCGTTTAACAACCCCAATAGGGGTGTTTGGTACTGGGTTTTACAGACTATAAAGGGGTGTTTGGTTCGCTGTTTAACAAGCCGTAAGGGTGCGTTTGGTACAGCGGCCCGTAAGGGTGTGCTTGGTTTACTTATTATTGTTTCTTATTCGATCTCGTCTAGATATATATATTAAAACACGCGGATGTTTGCAACATTGATTGATTAAGGGAAAATATTGAATTTTATAAATATGGGAAACGTCGTATAAACAAATAGGTCATGCCAAAATTTCTAAAAAATTTTATACTTAGTAATTTTCACTAGAAATTATATTATCTTTGAAACCCGATAAAAGAACGAAGATATAAAGTCTTAAGATTTATTGAATTGTAATTATACAATAACCCGATAAGTAAACGAAAACTATACTTTCACATATGAGACAACTAGTTTAGTTAAAACCCGTCAAGAAAACAAAATACTAAATTATAAAATATTATTTTATAATTCCCGACTAATAGACAAAATAATAGTTTTTGTAAAAAAAAACTTTAAAATGTCAATTATCTAATTCGAGACTTTAAAACGTGTGTTTACTTTTATGCAAGAACTCTTTATTAATTTATTTGGTGATTTCCGAACACGTGTCGAATTATGTTGTTTTAATTATTATTTTCTCACGTCGCTTATATAATACTTTTCTTATATAAAAAACAAGCCGCACATTATATACACTTTGAATTATACTTTTGGATGTTTATTTTTGTTATATAATTCATGGCATGAATTATATACTTGTTTTATTTTTCATATGTAATATATATTAGGTATATATATTACATACTTTAACTTATTCTTCGACTTCTTTTATTCACATAATCATTGTAATGTATAATACTCGCCTTGTATTATATATTTTCTTGTCTTTCATATGTAATATATACGGAATATATTACTTACTTTGCTTTTACCTCTCGATTAATTTTATTTAACCAACCACCAAACTATTACAACTTGAAATCTAAATCTTTTAGCAACGTATCTGTAACACCCCCAAATTGGGTTGTAGCGGAATAATGAGTCCGGGAGCGTTACTTCATAGATCAATAGCACAAGATATGAGAACGACCTCAAAAAGAGTCATTTAAAATATGATACATTGGATTTATTGAAATTGTTTAATACAAAGCGCAACGGCTTAAATTGTTCAGCATTTGATAACAAAGATTTTAGATCATAACAAAAATCCCAAGATGTAATGACTCCAAATCTTTTATGCATGACTCCCCAAAAGAGTATCCCAATGTATCCTTAGCACCTCTTGCCTCATTGACCTGAGAAAACATGCTTTAAAACATCAACATAAAGTTGGTGAATTCATAGGTTTATGTAAATATAATGTAGGACCGCAAGACTTCCAAGTGTATGATAATGCAACAGATGAAAACATCACAAAGTGTAATTACGTTTCCCTAAGCTCATGACATTGAAGCTCGACATGTATGAATTGCAATATAAATTGCCAACATTGCCCTTGATGATGTTCTAACCCGCAACATCCCAAATCCGACATGGTATACGTCTGTTGTCTGACAAACCGACATAATGAGTGCTACTCACCCGAACAGGGATGTCAATCCCAAATAGATCTATTTATAACATTCGCGCTCACACAAAGTAATTGACAGTTCATGATAATGGGCTCAGTGGGTTATCGCTACTTAGGCAAACACATAATCATGATAAAATGTACACTTGCGTCCAATTTGTAAAACAATGCATGTATCTCACCCCAAAGGTTGTAAATCATTGATATAGTAAAACATGGGGCTATGAACTCACCTTAGTGAATAAACTGGAGTATATGAATCAAGAGAATAGAAACGTCACGGATAAGACCGATTGCAACCTAATTAAATATATGTCGTATGAGTACTAAGTACTTTGAATAACTAATACCACATATAATTCTATATAGTTACATCACCAACCAATAGCCTTTGTTTAGTTTTAAATGTCAAAATAATGTTTAAACCGCACTTTATTGAATAAAGGTGTTTGTATTTGTATCCTTAAAATAAAGTGTGGTTTCCGCCTCACAATTGATTGTTTGTTAATAATACATGTTTTAATATTATTATTGATTATATAATGATATTACATAATTTTATGAAATAGTGCATAAAAGTAAAAATAGTGCATACAGCTTTATAAACCTTATATCATTATCGTTTAAACTCCGTTTTCACGTTATTAATATCCATGGCTCCGTATTAAGAAAATATATCAAAATTTTTCATGCATGATAGGATTTGAATTTATACACGTTAACTTCTTTCCAATATCGTACGTCAATTTGATATCCAAAAGGTTTTATAACTCTATAATGAAAGACAAATTGGAGTAGAAAGGGAATAACGTTGTAGGAGCCTTAGTGAATGTGCCTATCTTTGTTGGAACCTTTTCTGTTATAACAGATTTTACAATTTTGGAAAATATGGATGCTTATCGTGATGAAAGAATAGGTGATTTTATTTTTGGTAAACCGTTCTTAAGAGAAGTTGGAATTAAATTAAAATAGTTTGAGGGAACAATTACCCTTTACAAGGGTAACGATAGTGTAACTTACCAAATGGTACGGTCACACCCAAGGTTTAAAAACCATACTAATCGACAATGCAACAAGATCCCACCATTACTGCAGGTAAGTAAACAAGACAAGACGAATGGGATCTCACACTCATACCAAAAGCTAAAGGGTTTCTACAAAGGAGTTTTGAACTTAGGTGTAACACCCCCAAAATGGGTCGTAGCGGAATAAGGATCCGGGGCATGTTACTTCAAGATCAACAGCACAAGATATATACAAGAACGACACAAAAGTCGTTTAAACTGATACATTGGATTTAAAAGATATATTACAAAAGCTTATAGCTTTACTTGTTCTTTGTTTCATATTACAAAAGACAACATATATTTCCCAAAACATGATACACATAAGTCTTTAACTGTACAATCCAAAACATTATCCAATGCATCCTTGGCATCTCGTGCCTAATGACCTCCTGAAAACATTGCTTAAAACGTCAACAAAATTGTTGGTGAATTCATAGGTTAATGTATTTAAATTATGCAGGACCGCAAGACTTTCACGTGATGTTTACAACATATGCCAACAATCACAAAACCAGATTATTGTTGCACTAAGCTCATGACACCGAAGCTCAACCTATATTTGCTATTTTAGCAGTTATTTGCCCGTACAGATGTTGTAACCCGCAACATCCAAGTCCGACATGGTCAACGTTCGTTCCTAGTGATAGCTAATCACCCAAACGGGGAGGTTAATCCCAATAGATCTATTTATATCATTCGCGCTCACATAATGTAATTCACAACTACATCTATGCAATTAACAGTTCATGAATAATGGGCTCAGGAGGGTTATCGCTACTTAGGCAACACATAATCAATATACTTTCAACACTTGCGTCCAATTTATAAAACAAAGCATGTTCTCACCCCAAATAATAATAAATCAGTAAAACTGTAAAAAGTGGGGCTATGAACTCACATTGATTAAAGACCACGATCAATTAATCCAATTAAATCACAACTGAATCTGCAACGATCTCGACCACGACCTATAATTATGTCGTTCGATTATACACGTAATAAATACGACCAACGATGCGTACATCGTTACCACGAAATCATACATATTTTTATATGTATGCAGTCGTCATGACATGACGTACGAGGAGTTTAGGACACTTTAAATCGTAAATCCAACAACTCATCGATACGCCATCCGAAGAGGCCTCATTATGAAACTCCCTAGTAATATAGCACTTTGATAACCACTCAATATTCTATATAGCATAATCACCGACTAATCATTTTAGTAAAATAGTATTTATAAAGTGAAAACGTTTATAAATATACTTTTCGTAAAAATGACCTAACTTGGTCGTTTTAAGCCCGTTGCTCGCGTTTCTTACGTCCACGTTATTAAAAGAGGTATTATATTTTATAAAGATAAATCCACTGATGAATAGTGATTTTTACTGTTCATAGTTTATAAAATTACTTTTATAAACTTTAATTATCGAAAATGTCGTAATTTACTCGTTATAGTTCCGTTTTGAACGATTCTTGCGTGTACGATCTCGTAATCAAAAGTTATATCATATTTTAGGTGTTCTAAACTCAAAGTTGCTGTAATGAATAGTAACTTTTTATAAAAATAGTTTTATAAAAGTATTTATAGTCGTAAACTCGTTTTTAACGTATCTTTTTCGTTATAGATCGGTTTTTCAATATAGTTTCCTTATTCATTATAGAATCATCTTGAGGGCATCTATTTTTATAAACATATAACCTAATGTCCAAAATTCGAATTCTGGGCAGCCTATGTATTTCATGTTTGTTTCTTTATAAAACCTTGTTTTATGTACTTATTAAGTTAGTAGTTTACTATAAAAACTCTTATAACCATATTTTTCATATGTGGTACTTATAATAAAGTCTAATATCATCCCTAGTCCATATAATTTCATTGTAACAAGTTTAATCCTTTTACTTTCATTATTTTCACATGTGAAGTTTAAGAAAACTTATAAAACCCTAATTAGCTTTAAACATGTTTATACTTAAACTATAAGTTAACATACTTTTATATTTACTTTTCCATGATATTTATACACGCTAGGAAGTGAGAATAAGTGTATAAATTGATAAACTCAAATTAAAATCATTTCATACATTAAACGTATTTAGTGGTGATTAATGGCTATATTTAACATGTAATTCATTAAAAATCATAAGAAGAAAAGTAGAACGGATTTAAGAAACCTTAGTTAATGATGTTGTAAGAGTGTGAAATAAGTTCTAAACCGTGTTTAGATTCAAAAATAAAGCTTCCAAAGATTTATAAACCCAAAGATTAGGTTTTCAAAACCCTATTCCTCCTTTTTTTTTCTTCTTATTCTTGAATATTGAAGAACATGCTTCCCAAACACCTTAGAGTACTTAAGTATGTTGTGTAAAGGGTTGTATGATCTTACAAAATCAAGGTGTGGATTTGTTTTTATGGCTTATTGTTGCCGTGGGATTTGGAGTAGACAAGGAAGAAAGAAAATGAAATTTGGTTAAGTATAGAAGTTGTAAACATTAGCCATGCATGCATGCTTATTTATAGTATAAATATCTTACTAACTTAACCCTAGTTACTTTCTAACCCTAGTTAAGTTAGCATGATAAGTTTGAATAAAGGTGTAAGACTTACTTTATGTAATATCTAGATATTATGTTAAGTGATGACTATTGTTCTCATCCTCTAAATTTCGGCATAATATGTATATATATAATGTTATTTTAATTATTTTGAGTATTGGGTATAATCGTGGGTATTCGTTTAGGCGTAGTTAGGTTTTAGAACTTCCGGGTATGCCTAAACGTATTTTATTATGAAACGTAAGAATTTTACGTAGCCAATAAAAATAAAATGAACAATCATTTAATTTATCCTCTTAATAATCACTATACACTTGCTTGATACAAAACTTTTTAATCGTGTAATGGCCCGTTTATACATTGTATGAATCCATTTCACAGTTTACGCGATTTAACTTAAAGTTTACGGTTTAAGAGTAAACGCGTAAAACCCTAAAAATAAATTATGAAATACATAATGTCATACAATGACCTAAAATACGAGGTGTTATAGTCTCCCCCCGTTAAATGAGCCTTGTCCTCAAGGCTTATCACACAGCACTTGACGACGGTGCAGTCTTGGTGAAGAGGTGTGGATATTTCTTCTTGAATTGATCTTCACGTTCCCATGTAAATGGGACCTTCTGGAGTTCCTTCGAAACTTTGACTAATGGGATAGGCTTTCTTCGCTTAACCGTTTAACTTCACGATCTGTGATCTCTATCGGTTCCTCGACAAACTGAAGCTTGTCATCAAAATGAAAGTCATCCATCGGAACGCTAAGGGTTTCAAAGGCATAAAACACTTCTTTAAGTTGGACACGTGAATGTATTATGAACTAGCTCAGCGCCCAGGAAGCTCGAGCTTGAATATTGCAACGTATCCAACCCTTTTTATTACCTTGAAAGGCTAACAAACCTGGGATTTAATTTCCCGTTGCCAAAACGTACAACCCCTTTCCAAGGTGAAACCAGTTTGAGCTCACTTTGATTCCACCTTCAAACTCCATCGGTATACGCTTAAATCGCGTAGTCTTTTGTCTATCACGAGCAGCTAGCATTCCATTGTTTAACTTGAATGATTTCCTCAGTTGTCTTCTTGTACTATCTCTGGACGGTGACGTTGAACTTCTCCAACTTCAGCCAACAAACAGATGCGATCGACATTTTCTACCGTAAAGTGCCTCAAAGGGTGCAGCCTTCCTTTAATACGATAGCATGTATCTGTTATTGTACGAAAAACTCGACCATTGGCAAATGTTTAACCCACCATTCCCAAAGTCGATCACACAAGCTCTAAGCATATCTTCGAGAGTTTGAATGGTTCTCTCGCTTTGTCCGTCAGTTTGCGGATGATATGCCGTACTCATATCTAAACTTGTACCCAAAGCTTTCTGAAGTGACCTCCAGAAATTTGATGCGAACCTAGGATCACGATCACAAATAATTGAGACCGGTATCCCATGCCTTGTTACTACTTCCTTCAGGTACAATCTTGCTAGTTTCTCCAAAGGGTCAGTTTCTTTCATGGGTATAAAGATTGCTGACTTTGTAAGACGGTCAACGATTACCCAAATGGTGTCATACCCTTGTGATGACCTAGGAAGCTTTGTGACAAAATCCATCGTGATATTGTCCCACTTCCATTGAGGTATTTCGGGTTGTACCAACAAACCCGATTGCCTCTGATGTTCGGCCTTAACCTTAGCACAGGTCAAGCACTTGCTAACATAGGTGGCGATATCAGCTTTCATATTGGGCCACCAATATAGCTTCTTTACGTCTTGGTACATTTTCTCGGAACCTGGATGGATAGAATACTTCGATTTGTGGGACTCGTGCATGATCACAGTCCGCAAATCGCCATAACAAGGTAACCAACTCCTGCCATTAAGGCATAGGGTTCCATCCGTACGAGGTTCCAACTTTTCTGTTCTAATCGCCTCTGGATATTTAGCATTTTCAATCAGCATACCTCCAACATCCTCATTCTTGATGTTTTCTGGTTTCCGTGCTTCAGTCTGAGCATTTAAGATTTGCTTAGGAAGATCCAAGCCAATAGTCATGACTAAAGCTCGAACTCTTAACGGTGGTTCCCCGTTCTTTCATTGCTCAAGCATCAGTAAAACGACATTTGCCTTCCTGGGTGATAACGAATATCGCAAATTTTCGTAATCACTCAGCAACTCTAACCACCGGCGTTGGTCTCATGTTCAATTCTTCTGGATTTAAGAATATGCTGTAAACTCTTATGATTTTCAGTGGAAAACACCGTACACTTGGTTACCTTAAGATAGTGTCTCAAATCTTTAGAGCGAACACTATGCTCCAAGTTCGTGATTCAATGGCGTAGTATAGTTTTCTCATGAATCTTTAATGGCGTGAGCATAAAGAAAATCAAACCTTTTTCTTTGCATCAACACAGCGCCCAAACCATTCTTTGAAGCATCGCGTATACGATAAAAATCTTCACTTCCTTCGGGGTTATTAAAGCCAGAAGCAGCGGGCTGCATACACAACTTCTGCTTCACAATAACTGGAACGCTGCCTTTGTTTGTCACCCCAACTCAAACTTGACTTCTTTTTTGAGTGAGCATTCGTCTTTGGTTTGGCAATCTTTCGAAAAACCCTTCTATGAATCGCCGATTGATACCCAGCATGACCTAAAAAACTGACGAAATCCTCCGTTGGTGTATTAGGAGATGCCCAATCTTTAACGGATTCGATCTTGGCTGGATCTACGTGAATGCCTTTATTATCAATCACGTGACCGAGGAACTGTACTTTGGGAAGCCAAAATTCACACTTGGAAAATTTTGCATACAACTCCTCTTTCTTTAACAACTCCAGTATTATCTTCAGGATGTCTCATGCTCTTGCTTGCTTTGGAATAGATCAAATTAACGTCATCAAAGACAATTCGAATTTGTCCAGATAAGGTTTGGCACACTCGGTTCATGAGGTCCATAAACAAAGCAGTGCGTTGGTCAAACCAAACGCATGACTTGGAATTGTTAATGGTCCATATCGAGTTTGTGAAGGCAGTCTTCGAGATGTCTTCCTCTCGAACCTTCAATTGGTGATAACCAGACCTTAGGTCAATTTTTGAGTAAACACTCGACCCTTGAAGTTGGTCGAATAAGTCATCGATTCTTGGTAGTGGATAACGGTTCTTCACCGTTAGTTTGTTTAGCTCCCGATAATCTATGCACATCCGTAACGATCCATCTTTCTTCTTGACGAATAGAACTGGAGCTCCCCATGGTGATGAACTAGGTCTTATAAAGCCTTTATCGGAAAGCTCTTGTAGTTGATCCGCCAATTCTTTCATTTCTGATGGGGCCAATCGATAAGGTGCCCGTGCTACAGGTGCAGCACCAGGTACTAGATCGATATGAAATTCCACTTGTCTGGTAGGTGGAAGGCCTGGCAAGTCCTCGGGAAATACTTCTGGGAAATTTTTGACGATCGGTACCTCTTCCAGTTGCTTCTTCTTCGACTTGTCTCCAGTCTCCTTGACGGTAATATGTGCCAAAAAGACGTGACATCCTTGTAGCACATACTTCTGGGCCTTGGTGCACGAGATGATGTTTAATCGAGTCCCGCGTTTATTTCTACTTCCGTCTCCATGAAAAATTAAGATTTCGCTCCCAAAAGGAATACGAACGATCTTCTTAGCACAGTCAATAACGGCCTGGTATTTCGTCAACCAGTCCATGCCAATTATGACGTCATAAGTACCCATTTCAACAGGCATTAGGTCGACGTGAAACGGATGGTTCAGAAAATTTAACGTGCAGCCCAGTAATACCATATTTACCCAAATTATGCTACCATCAGCTAATTCAACGTTATAACCATGATCTAATGTAGTGGGGGCTATATTAATCAAAGCACTAAATTGAGTAGACACGAAACTTCTATCTGCACCAGTATCAAATAAAATGGAAGCACAACGGTTGTTTAGGAGAAACGTACCCGTCACAACGTTGTTGTCTGGGTTTTGCCCTGCAACTCCCACTGCATAAGCCCTGGCTACTCCGCTACCATTTCCCTGATTCTTGGTCTTCCACTGGGGGCAGTTGCTCCTGAAGTGGCCTGGAGTCCCACACTCAAAGCAAACAATGGCATTTGTATTTGCCCCTTGGGCTCTTGGGTTGTTGTTGTTACGGTTGTTGTTATTATTGTTATTGCGGTTGTTGTTGTTTGCAGTCGCAGGCCGGCTCCTACAGTCCTTGGCCAGGTGACCAAGTTTCTTGCAGTTAGTGCATTTTGGTGTACAAGGACCGTAATGGTTGAAGTTACACTTGGGACATCGAGGTTTAGCCCCCTCATACGGTTTCCTGTCACCGTTCCCGGCAGCATAAGCCCTGCCTGTATTCTGCCTTTTGTTCTGCTGGTAGGTTTGGTTATTTCGAGGAGTGTCTTCCAACTTCCTCTTGTTTTCAGCCAAAGTGTTAATCCTCCTATCCATCAAGTCAGTAGCCATCTCAATAGCCTCCTGCATGGTCTTTGGCTTCGATGCCACAACACTTGAGTAAATCAGGTCGGGCATCCCACCGACATATCTTTCAATTTTGTCAGCTTCTTCAGGGAACATCCTGTCACTCAGCAATGCTAGCTCCTGGAATCGTTGGTTGTAGGCTACCACATCGGTGCCTTGTACTTTTAGGTTCCACAACTCTGCCTCAATTTTCTTGATTTCATTCCTTGGACAATATTTTGTTGTCATCTTCTTTTTCAAGTCAGACCACGTCATCGCATACGCAACATCATTAGTCACTGTCCTAGCATGTGAGTTCCACCATGTTAGAGCAGTTCCCATCAGAGTACAAGTGGCAAACTTCACTTGATTCTCCACGGTGCAGTTACTTATGCGAAACACCGTTTCCATCCTCTCAAACCACTGGGTCAAGTTGACCACTTCTTCTGTACCCCTGAAGAGAAGATTACGGGTTGACATTTCATTGATGTCTTGTAGGTGCTACTCACGAACGGATAGTTCATTTCTTCTTTGACACCGTTCACCGAGGTATTATGGCTATCATGCCATTTCTTTTTTTAGGGTCGTGGTGTGCTGCCAAACACACAGGACCACCCTCGCTCGAGCAAGGCGCCTGAAGGTGGGAATGGTGGATCCGATAGTCGGTGGTATAGTAAGGGTTCTGTGACAGGTGGGGATTTTTGTGGTGACTCGGGGGGGAGTCGCAGTTGAACTGGACCTTGCCCTCGTGTTCTTGTGGGGCCTTTCCTCTTGGTGCCATTTTCTTAATCACTAGAAACACATACACCAGTTAGATTTCCAAAATCTTAACAATAACCCGATATTATACAAACGATTATTAAACACGAGAGATCACAACACATGGTGAAATACACAACAGTATTGAAATTAACAAATCGACATTTATTCACAATAAATTCGATTTCATAAAAAAAATAATCCAACCTTTTCATATATAACTTGGGAAAATAATACATGATTGGTTTAAATACAAACGATCACAACACTTAGGTTACACAATGAAAATCAACATAGAGCCCTACTAGCCGGGAGTTACCCGTAATACTTAGTAGGCTATACAGGATAGCTGATCAGAACAAAAGATCTATACAGGATAGCTAACCAAAACAAAAGATCTATACCGCCTGCTAGCTGGGAGTCGGGAGTTAACCCTATATTAAAACTTAACAGACTGTATAGTAGATACAATCATAACCAAAGTCTAGGAACTGCTACCAGTGTCCTCCAATGCGTCAATGCGTGCTCCAGCCTCCAGGGCCTGGGTACGCATGATATACTGAACAGCAAGATCATCTGCAGCCTGACGCTGCCACTCATGGCGACGCGCCTCAGTCTCTAACACTGTAACTTGTGCCTCTAATGTCAAGGCTAAGTGAGCTCTAAGACTTAGGCCCAAAGCCTGGAAGAGCTCAATACTTCTTGCTCGTAAGCAAGTCTCTCGCCATCAATTTCCTCTACCTCAGCTCTCACAGAATGCACACGATCCTTTGGCATCGTGATTCAGTGTGCTAAAACTCTGATACTCATCTCTAGTGACAAACTTCTACCTGGTAAGTGATCCTCCTGTTTGACCAAAACTCTAAGCTGCTATTCATCCTCCTCTCAGTATCTAGGTGACTGGATCTATAGTGGTTTCTATGGCTGTCTCGCTGCAGCAGCAGTCAGAACTCTCTCCAATCATCACAATCCAGGTCTAGGAGTAGTAAGTGTAGTCTCTTCTGAAGGCGGCGTAGTCGGCCTCAGAACATATCAGCTATGGAGTCTAGTAGATGGTAGAGGTATATGGATAAACTCAATGGTGGGTGCGGGGGTCCCTGATGGAGTAGTGAATTATAGGTGGGTATTGGTGATGCAGCTTATCTATATCATGGTGGCTGGCTCTAGTATTTGGGGGTCGGATACGGGGAGCTAAAAAAGAAGAGGTGGTTAGCGGAGGTGTGGTGCCTCATTACTCAGCTGGCCACTAGGCCTCAAGATTGCTCAGTCCGGAATGTTAATACCGGCATGTGGTTCTCAGGTTCATAATCTAGAGAACGTTTAGTGGCTGCTCGAAACAACTGTTGGGCCAGCTTCCTCGTAAGGATTCCTCAGATGGAATACACCAAGATCGTGCCTCGATTTGTGAGACAGACGTATTGGTTAATCGCGGAATCGGCCTGACATGACTACTGTGACCCGCAGAAATAACCATATATGATATATATATATTATTATAAGGCTCTTACTGTAATTTACGTAATATATTATAAACACGTCTTATCAACTTTGCATGTATATAGCTAACCTTACTAATGCATATTTTCGTATATGGATACCCTGTTAAAAAAACCTTTCTGTAGGTATGCAATGTTTGAAAATGGTTATGGTCAGCAAAACATTTTGACCTGGTTCTCTTAACCTAGGCTTTGATACCATTGTAAAACCCCCAAATGGGTCGCAGCGGATTATGGATCCTGGGGCTGTTACTTCAAGATCAACAGCACTAAGATCTTATATCAAGAACGACACAAAAGTCGTAGTTTTTAATAATCGATAACATTGGATTTTAATTAAAGATATAATTACTCAAAGCTTATTGCTTTAATATGTTCTTTGTTTCATATTACAAAAGACAAACATATATTTCCCAAAACATGATACGCATAGTCCTTTAATGTACAATCCCAAAACCATATCCAATACATCCTTGGATTCGTGCTAATGGCCTCCTGAAAAACATTGCTTAAAAACGTCACAATATTGGTTGGGTGAATTCATAGGTTAATGTATTTAAATTATGCAAGGACCGGCTAGACTTTCACGTGATGTGTACAAACATATTATGCCAACAATCACAAACAAGATTATTGTTGCTCTAAGCCCCTCATGACAACGATGCTCAACCTTTATTTGCTATTTTAGCAGTTTATTTTGCCCGTAAGATGTTGTAACCGCAACAATCCAATGTCCGAATGGTCAACGTATAGTTCTAGTGATTGCTAATCACCCATACGGGGATGGTTATCCAATAGATTCTATTTATATCATTCGCGCTCACATAATGTAATTCACAATAACATCTATAGAATTACAGTTCATGAATAAATGGGCTCAGGAGTGTTTATCGCTACGTAGGCAAACACATAATCAACTATATTACTTTCAACTCACTGGCGTCCAATTTCATAAAACAAGCATGTTTCCCCCCAAATAATATCAAATCAGGTAAAATACATGTAAAAGTGGGGCTATACTCACCTTGAGTACAGGATAGCTCAATTAATCTCAGATAAAACGTCACACAAGACGATAAATGCAACCTATTTAAATTAAGGCTGTATAAGTACTGAGTACTTTAATTAACAACATTTGAATAAAATCTTATAGTTGTTACATCGTACTATCGTTCGGGCTATCATAAATTAAAGAGTCATGAAGGAGTACGAGGAAGTTTAGGACACTTTAAATCGTAAATCAACAACTCATCGATACGCCATCGATCGAGGCCTCATTATGAACCTCCATAGTAATATAGCAACTTTGTTAACCACTCACTATTCTATATGATAACTCACCGTACTTAATCGTATTTTAGTAAAATATATTTATCAAAGTGAAAAAACGTTTATAAATTTACTTTCGTAAAAAATGACCTTGTTTGTCGTTTTAAGCCCTTTGCTCGAGATTCTTACGTCCACGTCTTAGTAGTAAGACGCTAACTTGCGCAATCATAATATTACATATTTCAAGTTTTTAAGGTTCTGCCATGATAGTAATATAATGTCTCACGACAGCTCTTTGTCGTTTTAGGCTTTAATTAGCTTTTAAACTTGTAATAGTAATAACTTATTCGTTTAAATCACGATTTTAGTGGATTCTTTCGGTGTAGTTTTTGTTATTAAAAGAGGTATTATATTTATAAAGACTAATTTCATGATATGAATAGTGATTTTCTACTGTTCATAGTTTTTTAAAATTACGTTTTTAACTTTAATTATCGAAATGTCGTAATTTACTCGTTTATAGTTCCGGTTTTGAACGATTCTTGGTGTACGATCTAACGTCAATCAAAATTATATCATATTTTAGATGTTTTAAAACTCAAAGTTGCTGTATGAATAGTAACTTTTTATAAAAATAGTTTTATAAAATTATTCTATAGTTCGTTAAACTCGTTTTTTTATCGTAATCTTTTGTTTATAGATCGGTTTTTCAAGATTCTTATCAGTATGAATCGCTCAATGTGCGCGTATTATAAATCTGAAACATTCATTACCTACTGACTCTTAGATTCGAATTAAAAAAAGCACCATATGTATTTATGTGGTATAATTTATTACAAAACTTGTTTTTGTGTTTTATTTTACTTAGGATAGTTTACTATAAAAACTCTTAAAATACATTTGACAATTGTGGTTACTTATACTAACGGTTCAATATCATCCCTTTTGTCTCTTGTAATTTATTGTTACATGTTTAACCCCTTTTTACTTTAATTATTTTCATAAGTGAAGTTTAAGAAACATTAATAAACCCTAATTGCCTTTTAAACACTTGTTTATACTAAAACTATATGTTTACATAACTTTTATTTTACCTTTTCCCTTGATATTTATAACATTAGGACATGAGAAATAGGTGTATAAATTGATAAAACTCAAATAAAAATCCATTTTATACATTTAAAGTTCATTAGTGGTGATTTGGCTATATTTAATCATGTAATACATTAAATTTATATGAAATAAAGTATAAAGAATTTCAAGAAAACCTTTGTGATGATGTAAGAATGTGAAATAAGTTCTAAACCGGTGTTTAGTTTCAAAAACAAAGCTTCCTAGCTTTATAACCTAGATTAGGTTTCCAAAACCCTAATCTTTCCTTTTCTTCTTATTACTTGCAAATGATGAACCAATGCTTCCCAACACCTTAGAATACCTTAAGTATGTTGTGTATAGGGTTGTATATACTTAGAAAATCAAAGTGTGAATTTTGTTTTAAGGGGTTTTTGTGCCGTGGGATTTGGAGAAGAAAAGAGAGAAGAAAAATGAAGTTTTGATAAGTATAAAAGAGTATGAACTTACTCATGCATGCAAGCCTATTTATAGTCTAAATATCTACTTAACCAAACCCTAGTTACTTTCTAACCCTAGTTAAGTTAGCATGACAAGTTTGAAAAAAAAGTGTAAGAGTTACTTTATGATAATATCTAGATATTATCTAGATATTATATAAAGTGATGAACACTTGGTTCAATCCTTTAATTTTCGGCATAATGTATATATATGTGATGTTATATTTAATATTTTGAGTATTGGGTATAATCGTGGGTATTCGTTTAGGCGTAGTTAGGTTTTAGAACTTCCGGGTATGCCTAAACGTATTTTATTATGAAAGTTAGCATTTTTACGTAAGCCGATAAAAATACAGATGAACAAGTTTATTATTTTTCCCTAATAATATTCATATAAACCTTGCTGATGTATTTATTTAATCGTTTAATGCCGTTTACATGGTATGATCTTTTTCAGTTTACGCGATTAAATTAACGGTTTTCTGGTTTAAGAGCAAACGCGGTGTAAAACCCTAACAAATAAATTAGAATTTCTTAATATCATACCAATGACCTAAAATTACGAGTGTTATAGTCTTCCCCCCGTTAGCTGAGCTCTTGTCCTCAAGTGCTTAAGACGCAAGCAAAGCACTTGACGACGGCCCTGGTCTTTGAGCAACAATGTGGGTATTTTTTCTGGAATTGATCTTCGCGTTCCCCATGTAACTTCTCGCCTACTATTGGGAAGTTCCATATCGAACCTCTGTGACTATTGGATACGGCTTCGCTTTAATCGTTTTTAACTTCACGATTGTGATCTCTTTCGGTTCCTCGATCAAAATGAAGGCTTTGTCATCAAAATGATAGTCATCCAACGGAACAGCTAAGGGTTATCGGCATTAACACTTTCTTTAAGTTGGACACGTGAAATGTATTAGGAACTAGGCTTTAGCTCTTCAGGGTAAGCTCGAGCTTGTTCAACGTCTCCAACCCTTTTTATTACCTTGAAGGGTCCAACAAACCTGGGATTTAATTTCCCTCGTTTGCCAAAACGTACAACCCCTTTCCAAGGCGAAACCTTGAGCATCACTTTATCTCCAACCTCAAACTCCATTGGCTTACGCTTTAAATCAGCGTAGCTCTTTCTGATCTATCACGAGCAGCTTGCATCCTTTGTTTACTTGAATGATTCCTCTCAGTCGTCTCTTGTACTATCTCTGGACCGGTGAGTTGAACTTCTCACCTCAGCCCAACAAACAGGCGGAAGGCGACATTTTTACCGTAAAAGTGCCTCAAAGGGCTTAAGTATTAATGCTTGAGCATGATAACTGTTATTGTACGAAAACTCGACCACAATGGCAAATTGGTTTTTACCAACCTATTCTTCCAAAGTCGATCACACAAGCTCTAAGCAATCTTCAGAGTAGTTTGGAATGGTTCTCTCGCTTTGTCCCGTCAGTTTTGCGGCGTGCATCTTGTGATATGCCGTAATCATTATCTAAACTTTGTACCCAAAGCTTTCTGATAAAGCGACCTCCAGAAATTCGACGCAAACTAGGGGTCACGATCAATAATATTCTGAGACGGTATCCAGGCCTTGTCTTCTACTTCCTTCAGGTTTACTAAATCTCGCTAGCTTCCCTCCAGAGGGTCAGTTTTCTTTCCTGGGTATAAAGATTGCTTATTTTGTATGGAACGGTCAACGGATTACCAAAATCGGTGTCCATACCACTTGTGATGACATAGGAAGCTATGTGACCAAAACTCCATCGTGATATTGTCCCACACTTCCTTTGACGGTATTTGGGTTGTACAATACAAAACGCGATTGTCTCTGTATTTGTTCTAATGTCATTGGCGACATGAGCTACGGGGCCAAAGCTCTTGCTAAACTGACGGTGGAACAGATATCAGCTTTCTTTCAATATTGTGGCTCACCCAATTTAGCTTCTTTACGTCTTTGGAACATTTTCTCGGAACCTGGATGGATTGAATACTTCGATTTGTGGACTTCGTGCATGATCACGTCCGCATATCGCCATACAAGGTAACCAACTCCTGCCATTATGCATAGGGTTCCCAATCCGTCGAGGTTCCTACCTCTTTCTGTTCTAATTGCCTCATGGATATTAGCATTTTCAAGCAGCATACCTCCAATTCGCCTCCCTCTTTGTATGTTTTCTGGTTTCCGTGCTTCAGTCTGAGCGTCAAGATTTGGTTAGGAAGGATCCATAGCCGAATAGTCATGACTAATGCTCGATCTCTTAACGGTGTTCCCCGTTCTTCCTGCCTCAAGCATCAGCCAAAGAATTGGCCTTGCCCTGTGGTTGATAACGAATATCGCAATGTTAATCACTAAGCAACTCTATACCATCGGCCATTGATCGCATGTTAATTCTTTTGATTAAGAATATGCTATAAACTATTAGGATCCGTTGAAAGCGTATCTTGGTTACATACAGATAGTGCCTCCAAATCTTTCAGAGCGAAAACTATAATGCTCCAAGTTCCAGATCAGTGAGTAGTATAGTTCTTCTCCTGGATCTTTAACTGGCGTGATGCATATGAAATCACTTTTCCTTGCATCAACACAGCGCCCAAACCTTCTTTGATGCATCGCAGTTATACGTTGAAAAATTCTTCACTTCTTAAGGGTTTAAATATTATAGCCAGAATTGGTTGCAATACACACAACTTCTGCTTCAATAACTGGAACGTGATTCTTGTTTATCCCCCATCAAACTTTGCCTTCTTTGAAGTGAGATTGGTCATTGGTTTGGCCGATCTTTGAAAACCCTTAATGAATCGTCAGAGTTGTTACCCAGCAAGACCTAATAAAATGACGAAATCCTCCGTTGGTGTCTTAGGAGATGCCCAATCTTTAACGGATTCGATCTTGGCTGGATCTACGTGAATGCCTTTATTATCAATCACGTGACCGAGGAACTGTACTTTGGGAATCCAAAATTCACATTTGGAAAATTTTGCATACAACTCCTCTTTCTTCAACAACTCCAATATTATCTTCAGATGCTCTTCGTGCTCTTGGAATAGATCAAAATATCGTCAATAAAGACAATTACGAATTTGTCCAGATAAGGTTTGCACACTCGGTTCATGAGGTCCATAAACACAGCAGGTGCGTTGGTCAAACCAAACGGCATGACTTGGAATTCGTAATGTCCATATCGAGTTCTGAAGGCAGTCTTCGAGATGTCTTCTTCTCGAACCTTCAATTGGTGATAACCAGACCTTAGGTCGATTTTTGAGTAAACACTCGACCCTTGAAGTTGATCAAATAAGTCATCGATTCTTGGTAGTGGATAACGGTTCTTCACCGTTAGTTTGTTTAACTCCCGATAATCTATGCACATCCGTAACGATCCATCTTTCTTCTTGACGAATAGGACTGGAGCTCCCCATGGTGACGAACTAGGTCTTATAAAGCCTTTGTCGGAAAGCTCTTGTAGTTGATCCGCCAATTCTTTCATTTCTGATGGGGCCAATCGATAAGGTGCCCGTGCTACAGGTGCAGCACCGGGTACTAGATCGATGTGAAATTCCACTTGTCTGGTAGGTGGAAGGCCTGGCAAGTCCTCGGGAAATACTTCTGGGAAATTTTTGACGATCGGTACATCTTCCAGTTGCTTCTTCTTTGATTTGTCTCCAGTCTCCTTGACGGTAATATGTGCCAAAAAGACGTGACATCCTTGTAGCACATACTTCTGGGCCTTGGTGCACGAGATGATGTTTAATCGAGTCCCGCGTTTATTTCTACTTCCGTCTCCATGAAAAATTAAGATTTCGCTCCCAAAAGGAATACGAACGATCTTCTTAGCACAGTCAATAACGGCTTGGTTTTTCGTCAACCAGTCCATGCCAATTATGACGTCATAAGTACCCATTTCAACAGGCATTAGGTCGACGTGAAACGGATGGTTCAGAAAATTTAACGTGCAGCCCAGTAATACCATATTTACCCAAATTATGCTACCATCAGCTAATTCAACGTTATAACCATGATCTAATGTAGTGGGGGCTATATTAATCAAAGACAAGAAAATGGAGTAGAACACGAAAAACTTCTATGCTGGCACCAGTATCAAACAAAATGGAAGCACAATGGTTATTTAGGAGAAACGTACCCGTCACAACATTGTTGTCTGGGTTTTGCCCTGCAACTCCCACTGCATAAGCCCTGGCTACACCGTTACCAATTCCCTGATTCTTGTTCTTCCACTGGGGGCAGTCCTTCCTGAAGTGGCCTAGAGCCCCGCATTCAAAGCATACGATGGCATTGGTATTTACCCCTTGGGCTCTTGGGTTGTTGTTGTTACGGTTGTTGTTGTTATTGTTGTTGCGGTTGTTGTTGTTATTGTTATTGCGGTTGTTGTTGTTTGCAGTTGTAGTTTAGCTTCCACAATCCTTCCTCAATCTTCTTGATTTCATTCCTCGGACAATATTTAGTTGTCATCTTCTTTTTCAAGTCAGACCACGTCATTGCATACGCAACCTCATTAGTCACTGTCCTAGCATGTGAGTTCCACCATGTTAGAGCAGTTCCCATTAGAGTACAAGTGGCAAACTTTACTTTACAGCAGTGACACCCTCGTCGATCATGGCATGAAGTTGGGCACTGGTGACCGAAGTGGTGGTAGTAGGGTTTGTGACTGGTGGGGGAGTTGTACCTAGGTTTAACCTCGTGGGCCTTCCTCTTGGTGCCATTTTTCTTAAATCATAAGAAAACATAATACCTGTTAGATTTCAAAAATCTTAACCATAACCCGATGTATACATAATGAATAAAACGAGATCACAACACATGGTAAAATACACAACAGTATTGAAATTAACAAATCGACATTCATTCATAATAAATTCGATTTCATATAAAACATAATCCATCCTTTTCATATATAACTTGGGAAAATAATACATGATTGGTTTAGATACAAACGATCACAACCCTTAGGTTAAAAAATGAAAATCAACATAGAGCCCTACTAGCCGGGAGTTACCCGTAATACTTAGTAGGCTCTACAGGATAGCTGATCAGAACAAAAGATCTATACAGGATACTAACCAAAACAAAAGATCTATACCGCTTGCTAGCTGGGAGTAACCCATAAAACTTAACAGACTGCATAGTAGATACAATCATGTTACGGGTATCGTTGGCTTGGTTTGGAGGCCACGTCAATTGTAACTCTGAGGGGGAAGTTGTGGACTATTCTAGGTTTCCACAAAACTCTGACAGCAATTTTCTTGCATTTTAAAAATTCCGATTGGCACAATAAATATAGTTGTCATATTCTTTTTTCATGATCCTTGGACAAGTCATAGTTGCTAGGTGTCGACATGTTATAAGGCTTTTAAGGTTTGGGAGGGAGTCATGGACGTTGACTTGTGTGGAGGGAATCTATGGGGGTGTGATGGGCCCATGAAAGGAGTATTAGCAGATGTATGTTGGGCGATTTGGAGGCATGTACGAGGGTGGAGTAGTGGAGTAAAAGATATGTGCTCCGGCTGTGGTGCCCAAATGGTACGTTCCGTTGATGTGAGAGCCAGGGCAATAAGAGATTACATGAGTTTCCTGCATAGCGTTCTAATAGTCCATAACGAGGGGTTGGTCGTTTGTGGGGGGGTACTAATGCAGGATGGAACACTGAGATGGTAAGGGGTTGTATGCTTGAGGAAGTGCGTATTGTTAATGGATAGAAGGATAGGAGCATACCCTCGAAAGGTTTTAGATTCGTTTCATTCCTTTCTTAGCGGTACAAGATCCATAAGTTCCTGAGGGGAATTTGGCTTCGATGAATTGGCGACCTTACATCGGGCGGGGATAGGGAGGTTGAGGATCCCATTATTGCTCGGGACAGTAAGAGGAGAATATTAACTGCGTATGAGAAAGTGAAACTCGTTCCTACAGAGAGAGTGTTGGACCAATGGGCCACATAGGTGTTGGTTGCAGCGAGTTGATTCAGGACAGACGGTGAAGGAGCAGGAGCTAGTAGGAATTAGGAAAGAGCTGTGAGAGGTAGCGGAGTTAGGAGTCTGAGAGTTAAGTAAGGGTACCAGGGTGCGAGTGTCAGGTGGTAGGAGAGTGTTCGATCGGTGATGGAGTTGAGTTAGTTGCGGGGAGGTGGAGTAGGGAGAGTGTTGTAGGTTTGGAAAGAGCGCGGTTGAAAGAAGACCGTTTCGTTGCATATACCATTTTCAAATCACGAGAAAAAATAAAAAAAACCCCCACCCAAACAAAAAACCCCCCGAGGTTAGCTTCTTTTGTCTTTTGAGGTTAGCTTCTTTTGATTTTAGGCCGTTTTGAATCTTTTGGGTGCACTATTTCATTTGAGTCCCCAGGGGGAAGTGTTGAGAGTATAATTATTTAAAACGTGAGAAAAGTTCTTTCTGATTCAATTAATGCTTCCTCAAACGGTCAATCACTAAGCTTATTCTTAAAATGAGTAGAAATATTTGATAAAAGAGGTACACATAGGTATGATGATTCCTTTAGATAGTCACTATCCTGTAGGAAGAAATGTGCTCATTTGGGACTTAGCTGACTTAAGTGTTATCATTTTGACTACTTAGAGGGATTAATTGTATACATCCGGGACTTAATTGACTTTGGTGTTACAAGATATATCATCACTATCCTAAAGAGAGAAATGCGCTCATCCGGGACTTAATTGACTTTGGTGTTGCGGTAACAAATTCTTGAAAGGGTTAACTGTGCACTTCGGATATCTGGGCTTTATACATCAAGACTGCTTGATGCGGTTTGCAAGAAAGTTCTGAATCTACTCAAGAAAGGATTGCTGGTTTAGGGGGAAGCTAAGACAACTTCAACACCGACATCACCAACCTCACAAGCTCAAGTTACATATGTATCTGAATCTGTTTCATACTCGAAGTTTGAAGCAAAGACTTTCGTAACTTGGAAAGAAAGTTGAAGCTATGTCAAAGAGTGCTTGAACAGAGATAGATCGGATTGAAAACCTATTGAAAGAAAGAAGGTTAATGAGGAGCTTAGAAAAGGTTGTTGGTGGGAGATTGTACGAAGGAGACCTACGGCTGCGATAAAGGACCATATGATTTCATCATATGATGTTCTCATCATTCAGGTCAAATCTTCGTATATAATAAACATGTGAATATGTTAATAATTAGTGTAGACTTTATGGTGATATTAAGGAGTGCGCGAGTACAAAATTTTCAAGAATTTCTTAGTAAATTCAAAAAAATTCAAATTATTGTACTCGGCACTATCTTATATACCCTCAAAAATTGAGGGGGAGCATTAAAATGTTCCTTATAGGTAGCATATAACATTTTGTCCCCGAACGGTTAATCAATTGATATCCAAAATATCAAGGGGTTAACATTTTGGATAAGGGGAGAAAATGTGATTAACCTGGATCTAATTTGTATTGAAAGATGTGATCAAATAAAATGGACTCAATGCACTCCACACTTAGCATGCACTACGAATACGATGCACATGTTAAGGGGGAGCTTTTAGTGATAATGAAAAACTCTCAAAGTGTAAATCTTTTTTATATTTATATCAAACACTTTGATTGAATTTTCAATGGTTTTGAAGGATTGTGATGGAATACCCAAAAGACCGGCCATGTTCTTAAATTTATGGAGATATAAGGTGGTTAGGCATAGGTATTCAAATCCCATGATCCAGCCAGAACCGAAGGGATCTACCCAGGGATATCCACTAGTTAGTGTAGAAGTCCTTAGGCATGATAAAAGGAGAAAAAGTGAGAAAAGGGAATACTGCCCACTGAGATGGAGCTAACACTGGAACAAACCCAACAAGATGTTAGTTATGAAGTCTTGGTAAGCATTGAAGGGGTTGAAGAATGAAAAAGAAATGTAAGGATAAAGGGTGTAAAGAAAGAAGCCCTCCATACACTTAGGCAGAAACCGGGTCAATACATAAACTGTCGGAAAAACTAAGGTGTTGTCTGACATTGAAGACTATCATGGACCCAGTGATGCTATGCACAACCCTCCCTAGCCACTTAAGGTCTCTCAAAAGACTCTTGTTTCATTTCTCACGGAGATTACACGCATTTCTATTGACTTTCTCACTCTGAGTTAGTTGATATTGAAAGGGTGGCAGTCTGCTCCAGCCCCCGATCACTAAAATCAAAGTGCACTATTGAGTCTAGAGCCAAAAGAGATCATCCATAAATCTCATTAGGACACTTGTCAAATTCTGCTTGCTAAGTTACACAATGTGAATTACAAGATAAATATTAAGAGTCCTACGTATTATCCTTGTGATTTTGCCAGAACATCAGAGTGAAATCATTCACAATGAAGATGGAAATCCTGCTTGAGCCAACATTAAACAAGCTCATGGTAGGTAACTTGTACGATTCTATAAGAATCAAACTTGTTTCAGGATATGAATTGACGATTGATGATGAATTTTTGAAATGATTAACACTCTCGATGTGTCACAAAACCACTTTAGCAAGTGACACGTTGATTGATTTTCAAATTGATTTTTCTATTTTAATCGGTGAGATAGTAACTCACTGGTTCACTCTTATCGTGTTGTCTGCTTTGAGAAGCTCTGATAATGAGAACATGCTGAGTTTGATAAATCTAATGTAAATGTGTTAGAAAGATTATATACTTTAGCTGGAAATCCTGTCAAGGAGATTCTTCTTAAATTGAATCTACCTGATCTCAGGTCGATCCTTACGGATTCGAAGGTTACTCCAACCAAACACGGATGAATGACAAAGCCATATTCGTCCCCCTGCTTTATTTCTAACTGTTTTAATAGAGGATACTTAAAGATGGTAGTGAAGGTACCTGATTCTAGCTGACTCACAAGATTCATAACCACATGCTCATACCCGACTGACAAACATAAAGACATCATGAAAGCTCAAGTACTTGTTTTAAGATTTCCGCTACTCTGATACCGTACGTCTTTCTTGAAGTGACAAAGTATTAAAGTCAAAGAATTTCAAAGAAGTTTCTGTCACTCTGATACCGAACGTCTTTCTCGAAGTGACGAAGTGTTAAAGTTAAAGAATTTCAAGAAAGATGCAACATTAAGTTTCTAAGTATCAAACTAATCAGAAATAGGTTATGAGCATGTCGTCCAGAGTCACAAGATGGCAAAACGAGATTATGCTTGGTTGATGATTCTCACGTGCTCAGATCACAATCTCCTCTTACAAGTAAAGATAAGTTAAAGGAACAAGCTCTGAGCCTTTTATTAGTCAAAGATACTACATACATATATTCACAAAGAGAAAGTCAAGTTTACGAGCTGAAGACTAAGAGATATAGCATAGTATGCTAGGTTTAAATTATGTAAAATGGAGTGACCTCCCTTAGGGGGAGATTGTTGGAAACAAGAAAAGTATCGGTCACTTCCAAGTTGTAATAGTCTTAGCCCGAAGTTTGTTATATGATTAGTCTAGTAAGCTAGTCTGGCCCAAGGCCCATGGAAAGCCCGTTAAGGCCCATAGCCGGCCATGTAAGTAGTATATATACCTTCTCCATGGCTTGGAGATGGTGGTTGGTTGTTTCATTTCTTATTTTTCACACACATAATAATATTATCATCTTTCTCTCTCTAGAAACTTTCCAATCCACTTCTCTCTCTAGTTCTTGCATAATATCAAAGATTACAAGTATTCTTCACCAAGTGTTAATGATTTTTTATTTTTTCTCAACATCCCTAAGTGTTACACTCTTTTTTATTGACGGTATTTTTCATTCAAAACCAACTAGCAAGAAGCTAGAAGAGCAAAGAACCAATATTACAAAGTATTGTTACAAGCAAGAATGGGGTCATCTATCCAATCTAACCAAGACCAATTTAATTGCCTATTACTCCTTTATATTAAAGGGCAGTAATTGAGAAGTGTGCCCCATTTACTACTCTTTAATATAAAGGATTTGCCCGCCCCAAAAGTAATTAATACTACTTGGCCCGACCCGGTGACCCTTTCTCTTAAAAGATACAACACGTATCCTCATAAACAAAATATGTGTCCCTCTTCTTCTTCATCAAATCTCTTACTCATTAATTCAGTAATCAATATCCCATTAACCCGCACTAGATTCACACACACACACACACACACACACACACACACTAAGGTGAAATCTTTAACTGATCTTCAAAATCAAGATTTAAATCATTGTAGAATCTTTAGTATTTTTTTTAGGTGTGTATGTTTGATTTCATCTGATTAATGTTAAAATGGTATCTTTTTTAGGTTATTGTTGGATGCTAATGAAGCAAGTAGTGTTACGTCGGATAATCAGAGTTTGTTGTCGATGGATTCACATTCATTCATGCTAAGCTCGCATTCAAGAGAGTGATGTTATTAGATTCTGATTACTAGGAAGAACTACAGGTATGTGCTTATATTAGATTCTGATTTTTATTTTAATTTGGAGAAAAAAATTGATTTTTACTATAGGTAGGTTTTTTTTCAAGATGTTCTTGGTTGTGGTTGTGGGGATGAGTAATCAGAAGGTTCATACATTGTTAATATTACAATGTTTGTTTAAGCTTATTTGTGGGCTAATGAGCCTGCTTGACTTTATTCAAGATACGAAATGAGCAACCGTTTTTTTCGTGACATCATATCACTATTTGGCAAAGTCCATTAGGGGAGGCCATGTCTTTTGATAAAAAAGTATCAGGTGTTTCTAATTAGTTTTTGGATAATCAGTTCAGTTGTAGTGTCAACAAAATTCATATGATTACTTAATTATGTTAAGGGTCCTCTTATATGTATATCCATAAGTAATCATAATTTGTCAAATGTTAGGATATGATTTTCATGGTTTTGAATAGTAGTAAACCAGTTTAATGTCATTAGATAATCATTTATATAATATGAAAATATTTAAAATAAGCCAAAAAAAGCTTATGAAACATAAGCCGAAAACCAAATAAACCATAAGGCAACTATATAAGCCGGAACAAACACCCCTTTGGTTTTGGGCTTATGTTTCATATGCTCACTTTTTGTGGCAATTTTGAAAACTTCGGCCATATATAAGTTCATTATGACATAAAACACTTATATAAGCCGAGAAGTTTCAAAATAAGCCACAAAAAGTGAACTTATGAAAGATAAGCCGAAACCCATATAATTCATAAGACCGCTATATAAGCCGATACAAACATATGTCAAACAATAGTATTTGCTTATCAGAAATAGAAACCGATATAAACTTTGGTGTCATTAGGAATCATATTTTGAAACATAGTGTATATATCGCAATCTGTTTTAAAACGCAAAAGATGAATCTGATGTAAATGAAACAGTGATGAAAGAAGGTGTTAAAGGCGACATTAAAGCATTTTCTGTCTGCTGAAAAAGATTTTTGAAGCACATCCGTGCTTAACGATGTGGGTTGGCTTCGTTCAAGTGTCGCTAGAGAGCGTTTTCACGATGACCGTTACGGTTGTCTCTTTAGGCATTCCGGAAGTGTCGAGACTCAAGGTCTGAAAATATAATGTCCACATGATATATTTGGTTGTTATTACTTTCCTTGGTTAATTTTGGTTCTCAAAAATGTTCAAATACAGGTGAGTCCTCTTCTAGGTTTCAGGGGGAAATAGGATGGACAGAAACTAGATTGTCGGTGCAACAAGATGTTGTAATGACATAATTCAGATCCTCATTGCAGAAATATGCAGGAACCAGAAATGTTGGGTGCATAGATTTCATTGACCAAGGTGAATGCGGTTTGTGATTTGGCATTGTTTTACATGTACCGTCATTGTTTGTTTAATGTTGTTCCCATGATTACATAGCGCTTATTTTTTCAGCTTCTTATCTGATGTGCAGGTGAGCTCCTTTCTTATTCTATTGAACAAAAGAGAAAATGCTCGAATAGTTTCCAGCAACGTATAAGAAGTTGTGCTGCAGATTGTCTTTTACCAGCTCATGGAATGGTTATTGCGAATGCAAGATCCAACAGCGTTCGGGGCAAAGGTAGAAGTAAAAAATTTAGCTTTTTTTCCTAACGCGATATTTTTTTTCTTGGATATCTTTTCTTGCATTCTGTTCTCAATTATAAGTCGTATACTGACAGAGGCAATTGTGAATGGCAGATAGAAGGTAGGTTCTCATTACAGAATGATTTCAGAACAACAAAAGTTAGATCCTCATTGTGCAGAGATGTCAGAACTGATGAAGGTGAATTCACTTTTTTTTCTAGCACTGTCGTACATTGTACAATCACTGTTAGTAAGAGGTCTAGAGTGATGTCGGCCGAATTCATTTTATACATCCTCAAATTGTTTTCCCTCATAAAAAAGATAATATCATGTGCTTTTTTATATATATTTTAATTTGACATCTTTGATAATTAATTGAAGAATTAAGAAAACTGTGAGTGGGGTAAATGTGGTAGTTTTATTTTTCAAGTTAAGGTTGAGTCTGGTCACATAAAGAACTCAATATCACCTGTTTCTCTTCTCTCTTATAGTTATAATTCATAAAATTTGTTAGGTTTATATAATATTAAATGTAAGAATGAATAAAATTATACAGATTTTCAATGGTAGTAAGCTCAAACTCTTGACTTCCACAAATTTTAAAAATTAAACATTAATTTCACTTATCTTGAGTGTTTGGATTTAGCCAAACAACCCATGCTATCAACTTAGGCTTACCTTTCCAAAAAACTTCGCGATTCCAAGTGAATGCGTAAACAAGTTTATGCCTTTACAAGCCAGATATTCATTGATAGTGTAAAGACCAAATCAAGTAATTAAAAAATATTAAAACACCTACTTATACCTCTCCGTGACAAAATCTTTGTGATTTTGCAGAATGAAGCTTTGAATTGAGGCAGGAAACTTTTTGTTAAGAAACTTCCTGTTGTTAAAGTTCATGTAGTTCATGGAAACACATTGACCGCAACAATTATTCTTAACGAAATTCCTAAAGATATTGGCGAGGTGTTCATGACAAGAGCCAAATCTAAGCTTAGAAGAGCCATTGTCGTTACCTATCATGTCGCAAAGTTGGAGTTTTAGTATGTTTTATTGTCACACCCCGACAAAGGCGGAAACTCGGGAATGCAACATAATGATCAATCATAACACAAGATACAAAATAGAGAAAACTACATTGCATAAACTCCAAGTGCTATGAAGACCATCAACCTCGAACAACCTCGAGTGATGTCCTAAATCGCAACTAAAATCTACAATCTTTTACAATTATTCATATGCCCTTACAGGGGATCATAATCCAAACTTAATCCAAAACATCTAAATACTAGAATCAAAAAACAAGCAAGCAAAGACTTCAAACGAAATTCCACAACGGGATAGTTTCAAAACTGCTATCACAAATCACCAAACTACTCTTCTTCACTTCACCTGAAAATGATACACAAAAACGCAACAATAATGGTTGTGAGCACGTAAGTTTGACCTTAACTAAAAGTTGTGCCAATATTTCAACATTGTACAATAGAGCAATATGACAGTGGATATATGCTAACAAGTAGGAACTTTTAGAGGACCACCTTTAGAAGAACCCTTTTGGATTTAGATTTATGTTTTAATACCTTTCCTTTTGAAGATTTCTTTCATTTGACTTTGTTGGAATTTAATACTATTGGAAGTCATTTTGTTTTATGACTTGGTATTTTTAATTAATAAAGTCTTCCGCTTGCGTTTATATGTTCTGATATGACACCATAATGTAACTCTTGGTCTCTTTATCGGAGCGAGATGTTACAGTACATGCAAGTAAATCAACACATAATATTCACATTACAGTCATAAACACAATCTTGTCCCAAATACAAAACCACATTTCAGAAAGATCAATTCAAAACAATTCAAAACACATTTGAGTGTCATTTTCCCCCAACGGAAAAACCAGTAAAAAGTAGGGCTACGAGAACTCACCTTAAGCAAGCCTTTAGCAACCAACTTCTACTACACAAGCTAATGCAACGACGCCCGCACACGACCTAGTCCAGTTAATGTCTCATTTTAATCAATCACTTCCAAAACAATCTTCACGGTTGATGGATAGAGTTTAGACGCATTGTACAATTACACAAAATAGCTTTAGTGGTGTGATGGTTCATGACTTATCTCCACAATCATATCAATCTCATTCTCCGATAATACATATTTATACTATTTAGCGCAAATAGATAAGTAATATAATAAATATTTATAATTATTAATTATAAATATATCTGGACAAGTCCATTCGGTACACCTTAATCACTTCAAAATAATTATTTCTTAATTGAAAACGACACGTTTAATCTCAACAAACACCTTAGGAAAGTTTCGAGAAAAATTATATTTTTTTTGTCTTTTAGTGAATTTATTAATTAAAAAAATAATAAAATAATATTTTATTATTAAAAATTAAAAATCATGTTTTAAGTAAAATTTCTAAGTATAAACTTTTTACAAAATTTCGACATGACCCGTACGTGTTTACAACGTTTTTCCAAGGTTTCAAACCTTAATTTCCAAACACTTTTTCACAATTCAACAATTTTCGACAAAATTCCAAAATCTCAAACTTTAACGTTCACCAAAACGTTTTCCCCAAAATAACGATCAATATCACTTCGTAAATACATTTCGCTTTCAAAAAGTCCACCAAAACTCTCAAAATGACCAAATATCGCTTATTGGGCCTCAAGGCCCAACAAGGGTCCATTAGGACATTTATAAGTCCAAAATACTATTTAAGTCCAAAACCAAGGTCCATTTACATATATAAGTATATACTTATATGTAGAAATAATCCGGACCACAATAAGCCCTCTCGTTAAGCCGCGGCTCAAATAGACTTATTGGGTCGTGAGTCCATAAACTCCAAAATACGTATACTAAGCTTTAAAATAAGCTAATAAGCTACGTATCACTTTTGGTTACTACCATAAGCCTCAAAAATAGTCCACAACATATGCCATAACACAAAAATAATTAAAATCACTTTCTTAGTGATTTTGAGAAAGTACACGTGAAGCCCATATAAGCCAAGAAATAGCTTAAAAATAAGCCCGAATAAGCCATACAAGCTACAATAAAAAATAAGCATTCTAGCATCATATATTATTCAACTATCATGACTACAACATCAAAACTACAAAAACCCTCTTTTTCTTTCGAGAAAACTACAATTTTGGTCCACTATCTTTCTCGGGTATAACACTTTTGGTCCATTTTTTTAAAAATTTGCGGGTTTAAGCCAAAACCCGAGTATCCATTTCACATTTGA
>BQNB010053032.1:0-40217 GCA_026074375.1 Tanacetum coccineum
CTTGTTGGGATATCTTCTAAAGATATCTTTAATGGCTATAATAGCTTCTTGAACTACATAATTTACTTTAATTTTGATCAGCTCTAGAAGAACACTAATGCAACACTCCAATGGCTCGAACAGACTTTCTGACAAAATCAGCGTCTACATCCGTAGAATACTCTAATCACCTGATCAATATTTCTTTCTGAAGCAAGCTTCATCATGATCTCTAACTTTTCCATCTTCACGCATATTGGATCATTGTACTTGCAAAAAAACACCTGCAAAGTAGACTCATATCGACCCATTACTGTGTAAGTGGGTCAAAATTGCAACCTGTGGATGTAATGTTATACTTCATGGGCAAGGATTGTAGGTCGCCTTTGTAACGTTACTTTCTTCTGAACATGAGATTCAATCTGGGTAACCTATGAGTTCAAAGCAACCATCCCTGTTGTGCCCATCCTTTCCACAGTTTGTGCAATTTCCTACTGGTTTGCTGCTGCTCCATTTCACGTCTTTCTGTCTTGGGTAATCAGAGGGATGGAGATAGTATGGAGAATCATGGTCGATTCCTCCTTCTTTGGTTTTGTCTGCTGATTTTCCACTATCGCCAGCCATAGGTAGGGTTTGGTTTTGGTCGGAGGATCTTCACGAAGACCGCTCTTTTTTTGATTGATTATATTTTCTTGTGTTTTCAATACAAAAGGGAGCCTCTATATAAGAAAGAGGGTCTTAATATATAAGGAAATGAAATAAAATAGGAGCAATAATCGTGGAGCCAAATTAGGGGATAATTATGATTGATTGAATGCATAATTATCCTATAAGTGATGGTCTCTACTGGCTAATCGATGTTCATACACTGTTTGGGGTTTGGGTTCATTTTCTTTATATATTATTAAATTAAATTTAGCTTGACACAAATAAAAAAAGATTTTTAAATGAATAATAAACGGAATGAGATCGTCTCCTATTTTACTTGAAAATATAAGGGGTGTTTGTTTGGTGGGTTTTGAATGGGTGGGATGGGAGTGGTAATCAAATTGTCTCGCGGAGCATTATGGACTAACTCTGAAACGGACCGCTAACCTCAAGGGTTATTTTCGTAAATTGTCGATAAAAATATTTATGGAAATAGTTTCCGGGTTATCGATCCGTTGCAAAGCTAGTCTTATTTTAAAAAAAATATTAAAGTTAAAATTTTTTTTTTAAAAGTTAACGGTCGTTACATAATAACGGTTAAATAACGACCTTAGTCTTGTTCACCTCACCATTAACGATGTTATTTTTTTAATATAAAATTGGTCTCACAATTTTCAAAGGCATACCGCTCTTTAAGCCGGATGGAGTGGTGCTACCAAACTCACCATCCACCTCAGCATTCTCTCTCCTCTCATTTCAACTCACTCATACTTACTATTTAACCACAGTGGTAAGCACAAACTCACCTTTCATTAAAATACTTATTTTATATAAATTATACCCTACTAAATACTCACACACACTCACAACCCAAGTAAAAAAAACACTCACCATGCACTCACTAATGGTGAGTGACTCGCCATTCACTCTAAAACTCAAGCGTGAGTTTGTATGGGTGGAGTGATGACTCACGAGTGAGTTTGCAACTCACACGGTAAGTTTCCCCCCACTACGTTTAACCTTAATATAGTATGCTAATATCTTCTTTATTTACACATGCATACAAGTTTATTTAATTTCGGCTCATATTTTACAAATCTCAATTTTCTGGTTTTCTTGCTTATTTTGATATTTAAGCTTATATAACTTTATATAAGCTCGTAAATTTTAAAATAAGCCAAAAAAATTTAAGCTTCTAAAATACAAGCCGTAAAACATAAACGCTCATAAGCCACATATAAGCTTAAACAAACACCTCCTAAATTTAACTTGACAAACTAACAAACAATTTTTTTTCTTTCTAAATGAATAACAAACGGAAAGAGATTCCCTCGTTTTAACTCTCCCAAAAAAAATTATGTTAATATGTTGTGAGATGCAAGAAATTAATTGGTCTCGTATTTTACTTAAAAACGAGCGTGTCTACCCGCGCTCCGCTGCAGGATGTTTATCAGCCATTGTTTTCCTAGACGTGAGAGGATGTATATTTTTGTAAATAAAAAAAATAAAAATAAATTAACGGTCGTTAAGTAACGATCGATTTCAAGCACTATATTGGCGCATTCTAAAAAAACTTAAACTAACGGTCGTTACTTAACGGCCATTAATGGGGAAAGGGGTATTTTATAAAAAAAATGATGGTATTTTTCGTAATTTGACACATAGTGTGAGGATATATTTCGTAAATACTCGAGGGGCTATTTCGTAAATACCAAAAAAAATAAAAATGACCGGGTCGGGTCGGACGAGGCGGGTCGACCCGACTATTTAATGCAAGTGCTCCTGGTTTTTGTAGGCTTGTATAATGACGCTAGTGTTTTTTCATTTTTATTTTTTTCGTTCAACTTGACCAAACATGAGAGACTAAGGGTGGTAATTCAGGTCAGGTTCGGGTTGACAGGTTGTCGGGTCAGAAAACTCCAACCCGAACCTGACCCATTTAAATAATCGGGTAAGTTATGTCAACCCTAACATGTTTACACATAACCCGAACCTGACCCATTTAACCCATATATATACTTGGGTTGGCGGGTCAAATAGGTTACACCAAGGCTGTCAAACTCGCGAGTTTACACGTAAGATCGTACGATCTTACGTGTCCACCTGATAAAATCATGTAGGATCGGTGTAGGATCGCATCAGAGGTAGGATCGCAAGTAGGATCGTAAACTCGCGCGTAAGATCGTAGGATCGCGTGTCGATACGAGTTTACCAAATTACCAAGTTACTAACTTATTGACTTACGTACTTACTAGCCCATTACTTTTTTATGCTCAAAAAAGAATAATACGAGTCCGCTGATCTCAGTAATAAGTATTGACGTTTCATTTTTAGATTTTCTAATCAATAAACCTAATTATCTACTTTTCTCAAATTGAAATTACATGAAACAAATTAGGGTTCTTCTTCTCATGTTCTAGTTATCTTAAGCAAAAAATTTCTTACAGGTAATTGTTGTTTTTTCTTTTACCTTTTCATAGTTTCAAGTATTAACCTTTAAGTTTTAATTCATATAGCTTAATTGTAGTGATACTAGTGAAGTACTTTGTTTTGAGACGTTTATTACGCATGATATGTAATTTTATTCCGCTAAATCGTGAATGTGACGATAGAAACTTGACTTTTTGTGTTTTACTTTTACTTTGGTATTTTAAATTTAAACTTTGACATTTTCAAGAGGATATTATATAAATTTATATTTGATGATGAGTAGAAATAAAAATAGTTTGACTCGTTTATCTGTTGCTTACAGAACATGATAAATTGGTAGGATCTTACGATCTCAATCCGATCTTATAATCTCGATCTTGCAAAGACAAAAGCGATCCCAGGTGGGATCGCGATCTTGACAGTCTTGGGTTACACGGGTTGAACAAGTTAAATGGGTTTCGGGTTTAACCCATTTAACCCGTTTTATATATAAAAAGTTGGCACATTACACATGTTAAACAGGTTAAACGGGTTTGTGGGTCGACCACTATAACCCATTTAACCCGTATAATAAAATATAAATAATTTTTAATTTAAGAAACAAAACTTAAACGGGTTGGCGGTTCGACCCGCTTAATTTATTCGCAACCCGAACCTGACCTGTTTAATAAACGGGTTAGATGGGTCGACCCAAACCTGACCCGAAACTATTTAGTCTTAACCCAAACTTGTTAATTTTCGTGTCGGTTTCAGGTCGGGTTTCGTGTCGGGTCAAAAATTACTACCCCTATGAGAGACCAACATTAAATAATCTTTATCAATAATAAACAACCTAGTTTAAACGTTGATAAATAGGGTTGAGCATAGTAGATCGTGTACCGAACCTAGTCAAGAAACCGAACCGACTGAACTATACTTTTTTCAGTTTGCTTCTTGATTCATGTTTTTCTCATATCCGATATTCGGTCCGATTAGGTCTTACCTTTTTGGGTGGTCAAAGAAGAGTTCTAAACTGAGGGCATAAATACTGGTTAGACCCCGTATGTCATATGCTGAAAAAGCTTAACATTTCGCGGGTAACCTGAACAAAGATCATCTCTGTTTATCCATTTGCCCATTCAGCAAGTGTATTTTCAAGCTTATTAAGAGGGTTTATAAAGTTATGTTGGACCCTTGTTTGTTAATGGAACTGTAAAGTATAAGAAACTATCTACATGTCTTATTTTTACAAGAGAAATGCTAGACTTACACTATTTTTACAAACATATATTCACATAAATAGGTGTGTCACTTGATTACGGAGAGTAAAAATTAAGAAAGAGAAAACGTCATGCAATGTGATTGGTACATCTCATATGCCACATGTGAGTGTAGACTTTTGTTTGTAAAAATGGTGTGAGTTTATCATTTCTCTTTTTACAAAGATGAATCAACTTGTTTGTAAAGAAAACATGATGATAAACAATAACGACTTTTTTGTGTTTAATTCCTTATTAGAAATGAACCAAAAGAAATACAGAGTGTGCTGCGGAATACACCCTTAACTGGCTTATTTATCCACCTTTCGAGTCCAACGCGTAAAGGCAATGGATAGAGCTGCTTTTGGGTTTTTTCCCTGAAGGCTGGCGTTCAAAAGTTCGCTGTGTGGCCGTACCTGTATCGCCAAGGTTTTTTTTTTTTTTTTTTTTTTTTTTTATTCGTTTGACATCTTCGTCGGTTTGAGGATTGGTTCTTCTTTTTTCCAATTCTCTCGGGACTTGTTTGGGGGTTTCATCAAAATCCATCCCTAAATGAAAACCGGTGGCTCGGCCTCCTGGATGGGGGTTTTTTTTTTTCATTTTTGCCGAAGTGAAAACCGATCCATCGGCCTCCGGTCAAAATTTTTTTTTTTTTTCATCCCCTTTTTGATTCCCTCGCAGTTAAAGTCTCGGGAAATTTTACCATTTTTTGATGTTGAATGTATTTTCTCTTTTGTTGACTCTATTGTAACTTTAAGTTTCTAGCGTCTTGCTAGTCTCTTTTTTTATATATTTCACATCTTTGCAGTTCAAAAAAAAAATGTCAAATGCGAAAAGCTTAACAATTTGCCGGGTCACCCTTGAACAAAGATGCATCTATGTTTATCCATTTGCCCATTCAGCAAGTGTATTTTCAAGCTTATTAAGAGGGTTTATAAAGTTATGTTGGACCCTTGTTTGTTAATGGAACTGTAAAGTATAAGAAACTATCTACATGTCTTATTTTTACAAGAGAAATGCTAGACTTACACTATTTTTACAAACATATATTCACATAAATAGGTGTGTCACTTGATTACGGAGAGTAAAAATTAAGAAAGAGAAAACGTCATGCAATGTGATTGGTACATCTCATATGCCACATGTGAGTGTAGACTTTTGTTTGTAAAAATGGTGTGAGTTTATCATTTCTCTTTTTACAAAGATGAATCAACTTGTTTGTAAAGAAAACATGATGATAAACAATAACTACTTTTTTTGTGTTTAATTCCTTATTAGAAATGAACCAAAAGAAATACAGAGTGTGCTGCGGAATACACCCTTAACTGAATCACAATAGTATCTTCTTTGACATAGAAACTTAAACCTTAGTTAGAGTTTGTAAATGAACTTCAAACATCCATAATTGAAATAATGAAATCAAAGAGTGTTGCTAGTTCAACATGGCAACGTAAATGCTCATCTTAAATATTCAATAATTAGAATAAGAGTAAATTGCATAAAATCGTACCTTTAAAAAGTTTGGGTCAAATGTATGGTTTACGTCTCAAACGTGCCAAAAGGTGCAAGGCTCGCCCAAGTGGGAAAACCTTTGGTGTGCAAGTAAAAAAAAATCGTCCTAGTGCGGACGATACTTGCAACAAAGGTTTCACCAAATGTTTCTCCATAGGGACGATACTTACACCAAAGGTTTCCTCATAGGGACGATCTTTGCACTTTCATAACGTTTGGGACGAAACATGCAATTTGACCAAATTTTTGAGACGATCTATGCAATTTACTCTTAGAATAAGTAGTCATTTATTCTTGATGAACATTATCTTATATAGGCATGAATACAAGGTCTTCACATGTAAGTATTTAAACATCTAGTGTAGATGTACGTCTTTCATTTTTTTTAACGGCAAAAGATAAATATATAAATAAAAGACTACTAGCAAAGCGCTAGAAGCCAGGAGAGTACAAATACAATATTAGAAATAAGCAAAAAACCTAGACTAGCATCTTCCCGAGGCTTTAACTGTGAAGGCTACAAAAAAGATGAAAAAACACTTGACTGAACAGGACAAAAGAAAAATCCTCGCTCACGGAGGCCGAGCCACCGGTTTTCACTCCGGAGCGTTTTTGAAGCAACCCCAAACAAGCCAACACGAAAGGATAAAAAAACAAAACAAACATCATCATAAACCATTACTCGAGAGAAACATATGAGATTTAAGCCAGTCAATCCAATTGCAGATCATGTGATCCCTATGATGAAGCCAAGAATACGAGGAAAGGCAAATGTTGTCGAAAATGTCACTTTTCCACATCGGGTGTGAACGAAAAGTAACACTGTTGCGATACCTCCAAAGCCACCAAAGAGAAGAAGAAAAAAACTGATAAGCGTCGAGACTTCTTTTTAACCACATGTCCGAAGAAAACCAACCTTTCCAATGCTCATACGAAGTAAAAGGAGGAAAAAAAATATCACACCATTTACGAACAAGCATCCAAATGTCCTTGGCAATATTACACTCAAAGAAAATATGATTTGAAGATTCCACTTTACTATTGCAAGAGGGACAAGAGATCGCCTGAATATCAATACCGCTGGAAGAAAGATTCAACTTATGAGGCAAGCGATCCAATATCAGTCTCCGAATAAAAATATTGACCTTTCGAGGAATGTTTTTGTCCCAAACTATCGATGGAGCCAAAGAAGGGAGAATCTTCGAATCAATAATGCATCGAGGTAAAAATATTTGAAGCTGTGATAATCATTCGTAACAAAAAAAATTACACGCGTAACATGACTATGAATTACTATTACTACATAATTTTGATGATCAGTTTTACCATCTCCATATATCATCTTAGAAACTTATTATTTGCGCAAAAACTGTTGAGGAACATTAATTTTATCGAATATCCGAGCAAGTAAAAGTAGAAAGATTCTTGAATTATTTGAACTCCATGCATACAGGTACGATTCTCATAGGATATGTTCGACCGAATTAGAATGTTTATCATTGTAAGTAACATATACGTTTGTAGAGAATCATATATCATATGTAGATTTGGGTATGTTCTTGTCACATATGTATCGAACATACTTGATCAAAGTCATTTTAATCATAGTTATGGATTTAAAGCAATATTAATATCAAATAAATCAAACAGGATCATTCGTGTCAGGAAGATACATTGACTATCATGCATGTGTTATTGAGTCAAAGTGTCTGACTCCATTCATACAAAAAAAGAACTAGGAAAAAAATAAATGAGTTTATAGAAAACCAGAATTAACACATTTTTTTAACCATGGTTTCCGACACATTACTTGACTAATTTACGGATCGAGTTTGAACTCACCGCCACACAAACTTAAACCAGGTGAAGCCCTCCCTTTTCTAGAGTTTGGAATGAACAAATTTTCATTCCAACTCGATCCAAATTCAAGTGTCTAACCCCATTTGACATTAATGATGGATAGATGTCTCGTTTCTTGGGTTCTTGAGAGAAATAAGTCATTTTCGCCGCCAGCAATTAAACTGTGACATGTCTCAATTGTTATTGTTAAGTTATACTTGAAAGAGATAACAATTTCCACCAAAGCCATTACATTGGGTAGTTGTCGATTTGTTGTCCACAACACAACCAAATGATATGATGTTAAGTTGGCGCCTATCGTCCAATGTCCACATCGAGAATTCAACTCACAACCATTATAGGCTACAAGCTCATTCGTCACAATATATTCAAATGATAAGATAAAAGTTATACTGTTACTGTTTACCTTTTTTTTTAAATTAAGTTGCACAAACCATTCTTGAGAGGTGAAATGTTTGACACTTTACGTCCCTAAAGATGATTCTTGCAAAACTTTTTGTTAAGCTTTTTGCAAAAATCATCCTGATAAGTGATAAGGATGATTTTTGCCGAACATTTGACCTCTTAAAGATTACTCGCCAATAGTTTGTCACAGAGATGATTATTGCTAAATTTGACAAACCACAAGGATGGTTTTGGAAGTTTACTCTTTCTTTAATGGAAACATATACTCCCTCCGTCCCAAAATAAGTGTCCACTGTTGACTTTCGAAAAGCCATTTATTCTTTTAACTTTGACCTTAAACTTATTTGTTTGTGTTATATAATACTTGATGTAATCATACCAATGAAAATAGATTTAAAACTCAATCTATTCATATATTTTGCATCAAGTATTATATAACATAATTAAAATAATTTGATGTCAAAGTTAAAGAATAATGACCTCAAAAGTCAATAGTGGACACTTATTTAGAGATGGAAGGAGTATCACTTTTCATAGACTATAAACCGAACCCAACCGATAAATTGAGTGGAACTAGCTTGACCGAAATGATCGACCATATTCGGCTCGGTTTTTGGTTCTATATATTTATGATTTTTGGTCCGACTTGGTTCACTTCGGTTCGAGCCTAAACCGAGAAAAGCACACCTAAAAGTATAAACCGAACCGAACAGACAGATAGATCGTAAGTATCATGGGGGAGAAATATATACATAAAGGGAGTTAGAAAGGTCATAAGTCATGAAAAAGGGCTATAGGAATATTAAACGATGGTTACTGGGATTTTGGGAGGCGTTTGTCGGGTTTATCGGGTCAATAAAGAAGGGGTATAGGCATATATACCATTGGTTAGATAGATTCAAGCTTGTATTATTAATTCAACCCGTGTGATTAGTTGTTGTGAAGTATTCATCATACGTGAGAAGACATTGTTGATTTATTTTATGTCCTCCCAAACGAACAATCATCATTGTCCAGACAACGGACATAGAAACTTGCTTGGTGTGGTTTATCATACCTTCTACATTTTCCGTTGCACCTTAAAAGATAAAGACATACATCAAGCTTCAAATCTATAAATGGATTGTCAGTTTGGTGGGAGTCTGTTCAGACGCTTCAAAAAGAGTTTGTGAAGAAGCTTCAAGACATGGCATACTAACTAGGGGTGGGGGAGTAAACCCAATTAGTCTTCATTACATTGTTCGCCTTCAAGTGAAAAGGTCAAAGCTAGGAAAAATGGCATAAAAGACATCCTTAGACTTTGTTGCGCTTCCAAATACTTTATTATTTTCCTTGTAGAGAACATTGTAAACAAATCTAGTATGTCACCAATTGGAGGGAGACTGTTAAAATCTTATGTGGCGACATTTACGGGAATTTTATTAGAATTTTAGTTACTTATAGCACGCGGGCCAATATTGTAATACATCAATAGTCGAGCACGGTGCAACCAATTAATAGGAATTTTTCCATGGCATCCAACAACATGCCAAACTACACCATCCTTTGTGTTATTCACTCGTTGTTCGTCCCTTCACCAAGCCTTCCACACCCGTTGTTCGACTTTTCCCTCTTTTTTCTTAATTTTGTTTTGTGAGTGAGTGTGGTGTTTTATGAACTTGCGCCTATAACATTTATATCTGGGACGATTTTTAGTTATTGTGGTGTTATTGGATCGATGCTGAGATGACACACCAATAACGTATTTGGAATAAACACTCTGAATATGTTTTATAATGTTCTCTGCAACCTAAATAGTAATAAACATTTATTCTCCGTTGGGATTTAAGATCTAGTTAACCAATAACTACGAGTACGCAGTGGATATGGATCTAGTTTGGCATATATGATTAACACACAATAAACATAAAAGAGTACGAGAAAACTAACCCTTGTTGAATGCCTTGAACAAATCAAACGAGAACTAAAAGCTTTGATCTGTGGATATAGTTTTTCCACCTCTTCGGATGCTTCACTAAAACACGTCAACAAGTGCGCCCAGGATGCTAGCCTTGCTTCACGTGTATCCCAAACAACTAGTGTAATGCAAACCTACTGAAATCAAGTACCAAAACCCTCTCTAATGAAAAGCACCGAAAATCAGGAAGTGGAATTAAGGTTTTCACCAAATTCGGTAGAACCGAATTAGGGCAGAACGAACCAAAAATCACCCAAACGAAACCCTAATTGTTTCTACTTTTTGTCACACCTTGAGAACTAGTATCCAAAGATATTAAAACTGCTTTTTGTAGAACCTGTGGTGGTCGAATCACACTCGATAAAAAAACCCTTATAGGATTACCGGAAAATGGCAGAAGGTTTTTAGATCAACCGAAAATCAAAGAGGCCCTATTAGGGTTTGAGTATTTCGCTGATGGTTCAGTAAATAAATCTTATTTAGACGTTTGAGTATCATTGTAAACAATGACTGGAAATTCATTCTCAAAATCTTTAAAGAAGTCTAAATCATCAAAACAACTGACCGCAGGCTCAGGTGATGGAAGTGAAGGCATGACTTTTTCATTATCATTTTCGGAATCCGTTTTCAAATCATTGGTAGAAATTATTTTATAAGAAAACGAGTTTTTGTCAAAAACTACCGTGTAATCTTCATCGTCGGAATCATCAAACGAAATTCTAAAGTTAATTTCATCGTTAAGAGAACTTACCGTAGAGAAAGTGTTTTTTTAGATGATACCCCGTCATTAAAGGCTATATCTGGGAATTCGGTTTCAACGGATCTGAGGTCGTAAATGTCTTCATCATACCAGATTTTACCATCGTTAGCAGTTTCCCAGTTAAACACTTTACCACTTTTTCGAGCTTTTTCTTCCTCGAGCCTGATGTATTCCTCCATAGTAATGTTTGGATCATCCATCCTGTAATAAACTTACTAGAAGAAGTGTTAAATAACCAATACGTCGTATTCAGTGAACTGAATACGCTGCATAACACAAACAGAGTAAGCAAACAAGCATGAATATAAACTACTCTAAACTACACTAATCCTATGGGTTAGATCTATTCTAATAACCAAAACATAAAATAAAAATCAAGATTAATTTTCACTCCCCGGCAACGGCGCCAAAAACTTGATGTGTCGTTGTGTGGTGTATATTTTTATGATTCAAGTTTTAAATTTATATTTTGCCGACTTAACAAAAAAAACACTTTAACGGGCAGTGTACCCGTTCGGTGGTAGATTCGTGGTAAGTAGGGTGTCGAACACTTGAAGCGAGGTTAAATCTCTCAATTTATTTATATTTTGGTCATTTAATTCTAAGTTAATTTTAATCTAAGTCAAACCTATGCTAATCCTATGTTAGTTCTAATCCTAATTCTAACAAGTAAATGGGGGTTTTCAGCCTGAGAGACTGGAACGGGTTTTGTGGTGACTACAATCAATTCAAGACACTTTAGCCTACGCGAGAAAATTAACAGAAGATAAAAGAGCGGTCAAGCCTTATGATAGAAAACTGTATTAGCCATTATTAATCCGATTAGAAGTTGGTTTGTTTATTCAGTGCAATGATTACTTATCTCGAAGTGGCATATCATTCTTAGACTTAGGCGGGACTTCATCCTAAGACCTAGACACATTATTTCTGTCATAATTAAAGCATTCTTCCTTAAACCTAGACACGTAGAATTCTGTCACAATTAAACGCATCCGCATAAAGCATCCTTATCTGCTGATTATAATCTATCTTAGGGATTAAAGCAATGGTAATCTTATTAAACCCTAGCTCATAGAGACTTTACCCACTTACTACTTAAAGGCAATTCATAAACTAGTAGTCCACTAACCAAGTCTTTACCAATTAATCAAGAACGTACTCGTTGATCCCAAGGACACCTGTTGGTGCAACTAAGCTCAAAATCTAAGGGTAAAGATAGGTCGATATTTGTAATCCTATTGGTTTAGATGAATAAATCACTATATGGAGAGTTATCCCGGCATCTAGATTACTTGGTCCGTATCACTATATCCAGTTGAATGATAGGTCACATATAAAAGCAAGTAAACAAGTATAAATAGTTGATCCCACTTTAATGGATCTTGAATTCCTTAGATTGTGTAAGGTTTAGTTATGCAAGATAAATCCTACACAACTTATGATAGAAACTTGGTTTGATAATACTAAAGATTATGCAGAATCTAATCTTTAATATAAGAAGAATTCGTCAATGAAACAATAATTTTGATGAACACACAGATTAACAAATAAAATCTTCAATATATTAATACGAATATATGAATGACTCGATTTGATACTTTGATACATATAATTCTATACCTTATGACCTCCTTTTATACACCAAAGAGTCCTAATAGAAATATGATATTTTCCTAAGTTATCATGATCTTATAAACAAATAACTTATATGTATATTTTACAAAAATATCTCATACATATCCCATAAGCAATCTTTATCTTTTCTTTGAGCAGTCTTTATCCTTTCAGCAGTTGTAATCTTTAGCAGTTGTAACTTTTATACCAGCAGCATTAACTTTCAACACCAACAGTAGTAACTTTTGTACCAGCAGCACTAACTATGTATAAGCAACATTAACTACTTAGAAAGTTTTCTTCAATCTTCACCAACAGTACAAAGTTACACTAGCAGTACTAACTTTACTAGCAGTACTAAAATCACTAGCAGTAGTAACTAGCAGTAGTAATATACACTAGCAGTAGTAACTTATACTATTAGTAGTAACTAGCAGTACTAACTACTTAGCATATTTTTCATTAAGATTACTAACATCACTAATTTATGCTTAGCAGCAGTAACTAATACCGTAATAGCAGTAACTTCAAGAAGGCTTTTAATCCCAACAATCCTCCCCTAAATTTGATATTTATCTTCAAATTCATTAACTTTCTTCATTAAAAGCTTCATAATCATCAAGAGGATGCTTCCAAACACTTCATTAAGGTACATAGCCTTCTTTAAGCTGTTTCTTGACCAATCTAAGAAGCTCAAATGCCATTTCACACTTATAATCCAAACTTGGAGTTCACAATCATGACAATCAGGATGTAGTATGTGCTTTATAAGTGGATATATCTTCTTAACCAACAGATAATAAAGTTGTTCTACATTGTTACACAAGAACTCACAAGAATCATAAAAGCTTCTAATTCAGCACTTTAAATATCCCTGTTGATTCTTCCATACTACTATCTTCAAGATGAATGTTCACATGGTCTTCAAATTAAGTTGTAGAAAATATCCATGTAATTCACGGCCTCTGTCTTCTAAATCTTTTCTTTGACTATACTCCAAAGAAACTTCCAAATCTTTTCTGTCAATGGTTTTTTAAGCATCTTTACCAAAGTTAACTACATCTGAGAGTATTTTACCATATGCTCTGATAATTTGGAAAATAGCTTTTCTTAACTTCTTTTGTAGATCTTGTAGTCATAAATTGGTTTGGAGATTTGGTAGATAAAGGTATAGCTTTAATTGTTACATCATCTCCATCATTTGAAATGATTTCCATACATTTCTTAAGCTCTTCAGTTTCTTTATCATCATCCACCTCTTGCTTCTTTGAAGGCTCCTGTTCTAACTCATCACCTACTCTTTTAGAAATGCTTTCTCTCTTGTCTCACTGCCTTCCATCAATTATGTGTCCATATCAACAAATGTGTTTACCCTTTTCATTGCTTTATCAAATAACTCTTGAACATTGGCAAAGGACTTAGTCTTTAAGTCTTTGGGGTCTTCATCATGCATTGTTTTTTCAGATAGGTTACATATTATACCTTCTTTGTTAAGCTCTTGTGGGTGGGTCTATTCTTCTCTTTTCTTCTGCTCTCGTGGCTGCAAAGTGCTTCCTTATTTTCTCCAAGAGTTGTTGAAACAGTTTAGACTTTTCTTCAATTTTCAACTCTTCTTGTTCGTCTGCTTGCAGCCTTTGAGCTAATTCATAGTCAGTATCAACCTTATCCTGAATATCATTCCATTATGCAATTAAGGCAGCATTGGATTCTTTTTTTTCTCTTGCAATCCTCTCTTCCTACAAATTGAGCTTGTAGCCTTATAGCTTATTATTCATCAAAGAGGACTTGATATTTCTTCTTCATCTTTAAAGATTCTTTAACCATGATTCCTTTACCCTTGTCCTTTAAAGAAGTTATTGGTGTAGATGCTTGCTCCTGCTCTTGAATAACAAGCCCTTTAGCCTTGGGTCTTGTAACAGCAATTGTAGTTGTTGTAGCAGCAGTTGTAACAGCCTTGGGTTTAGTACTCTTTAATTCTGCCACTGCTTGAGCTAAAGTCATGTCAACATCAGATAAATCTTTGGCAGCATTAACTGGAATTGTACTTGTAGTCGTAGCAGCATTAACCACAGGCTCTTCAGTTTCTACAAGCAACTCCCATCACCATTCACGAGATCATGCTATCCAAACATATAAGCAATCATGAACATTCTCCAGGGGTGATGTCTTCATCAGCATCACTATCATGAATTTTCCTCCCTGTTTAGAGCTTCTCCTGATCTCCCAAACTAGCCCTCTCATTTGAGGAATCAATTCTAGCAGAGTCTTACAACTTGTATACCCCTTTTTAGTCCATGTGGGGTTTTTTTTCCTTTGACTTTTCTTTCTCTCTAGCTTCTTGACTCTCTTTTTCAGACTTGTAATCTCCTGTGCTTGAGCAGTCTTTGTGTTTTCATGGTCAAGAACTCTTTGTTGCAATTTGGTACAAAATTCCATTAATTCTTTTAGTTGTAGATTATCCTCACCACTTCAAGGTGTGTTAACTCCTGCGAGCAGTGGATCATTAGAAAATTTAGATATATTCTCAAACTTAGTCTGAGCAATTGTATCCCCATGGTCGTCTTTGCGGCCTGGACCACACCTGAACTAGTTCTAATGGAACCTTGTTCATTAGGTGTTGCCTTGATTGGGTTTAGAGATTTACTCTGTCAATGCTCTGCATCTAAGCCAGTGCACAGTAGTGGTAGCCCTTTCCAAACTGCCATCCCTCTCCTCATAAACAACATCATCTACTACATTCTACATAGGAACACTAGACAGAGGAATCTCAGTGTCCTTTTTCTTAGGTTTCCTAGGCCTCTATTTTCTTTGAGGTTGTGATGTTGATGGTATAATGGTGGGTGTGTGATGAGGATCAGTTGGCATGTCTGAACCTTCACCCTATTCCTGTTGAGCTTACACTATTATAGTTTAGAACAAGGGCATTACTCTACTAGAAAAGTCATTTCCTTGCCTCTTTATATTAGCAAAAACCTTCTTTGTGTGAGATGGTGCAATATAAATTCTATTGTGATTTATCATTCCTTCTAGTTGATTATCTAAAACTACTTGCACAAATCTTGGATACATCAAGAATTTGCCAGCACTATCCAAGTTTTTCATTATGCTTTCAAAAATATACTTGGAAAAGTTAAACTTTTGGTTTGTGGCTAAACATATAATTGTAGAGGCCATAGTGCTACTAAGTTCATTCCATGCAGTTCAGTCTAGCATTAGGGGGCATTGCAAATAGTATGGATAGAAAATTTACAACATTGGGGAGAGAAGATGCTTATAGAATGTTAGGTTTGTGAAAGTTTTTCATACCCCATGAGTGTAAGTTGTTTAAAAATTGTAGCATTTGGCAGACAATCAATACCATCAGCATCTTCTAATTTATGATCTCTTCTTACAGTTGCTTTAGTTATGATTATCTTCTTTTTATCCACTAAGGCTTGTAACTGCTATTCCCCATTGACCGTTTTCACCTTAGTAGTGGCCCAGAATTGTTCAATACATGAAGTATATATAGTAGGATTGATGGTTAAAGCATACTTTATAGAACTTGCATTCAGAAAATCAACAATTTGTTCAAACCCCTCACTTTCAGCGGGTTTAGCCAAAAATGCAACTAAATTATGAGTATCAGGAAACTATAGGGTCGTCATTGTGTTAGGTTTTGATAATAAATGATGAAATTGAGTTAGGGTTTATGATTATAGCGTATATGAAATATTGAAATCAATTAAATGATTGAATGAAACCCTTAATCGAAGTATTTATGAAACTACCCTCAACAGCATTATAGTTCACCAGCAGTTGTAAGTTATACCTAGAAGCATTAACTTTCAACTAGCACTATTAAGTAACCCAGCAGTAGTAACTCAACAGTAAATTAAGCCTAGCAGCATTAACTTACAACCAGCAGTAGTAAGTTATGCCTAGCAGCATTAACTTTCCCTAGCAGCAGTAAGTTTATGCCTAGCAGCATTAACTTTGAATCACCAGCATTAACTCCAATTCCATTCCAAACAGCTTTTCCATTATCAAATATTTCATTTTAGCTCACAAAATCTATTTGTCTGTTTTGATTTCTCTCAATTCTTTTAGTTACATTTCTCTCTGACTGTTATTTGATTTATCTCGATTCTTTTAGCTCAAACAATTCTACTGGCTGTTTTTGCCTTAGTCAACTCTCTTTTGTTTTTCAGCTCACAAATCTCTCAGTTCTTTTTACTTACCAAATAACTTTGTTTTTTTTCTATCACACATTCTCTTTCTGTTTTTTCACTCACAAAGTTCTTCTCATTTCTTTTTACTCACCATTTAATCAAGACTTTTAGATTGAGCTTTCTAATACTAGCAATCAAATATTGAAATCTACTTACATCAAATGCTTTTGTAAGCAAATCTGCAACATTCTTGTCAGTATGAATCTTGATCATCTAAATTAGCTTATTTTCATTGGAATCTTTAATAAAGTGATGTCTAATCTTAACGTGCTTTGTTTTTTAATGAAAAACAAGGTTCTTAACTATGCATATAGTACTCTCATTATCAATATAGATCTTTGTATGCATAAAGTTATACCAATAATCAAGCAATTGATTTTGAATCCAAAGCACTTGGACATAACACCTTGAAGTAGCTACATATTCAGCCTCTGTTATAGAATTAGCAACCACAATCTGCTTCTTGCACTGCCATGAAATCAATTTACACCCAAAGAATTGACAACCTCCTGTTGTAGACTTCCTATCCAAGCTTGCTCTAGCATAATCACTATCAGTGTATACTACCAAATCAAAAGGTGAATCTTTTAGATACCAAAGGCCTAGTTTAGGTTAACCTTTTAAGTATCTAAAAATTATTTTTACAGCATGAAGATGTGATACTTTTGGGTTGACTTGGTATCTTGCACATGCACATATTATAATATAAGGTCTTGAAGAAGTAAGATACATCAATGAACCAATCATTGATCTATATAAATGAACATCTACTTCTTAACCATCTTCATCCTTGATCAAAGGCTTTTGAGTTTCCATAGGTGTGCTTGCTGTCATGACATCAGTAAAACCAAATTTCTTCAAAATCTCAGTCACATACTTGTCTTGACTGATAAAAATCCCATATTCCTTCTGCTTTACTTGCATTCCTAAGAAGAATGTGAGTTCACCCATAGAACTCATCTGAAACTTCTTATTCATCATCTTCTCAAACTTTGTGCATAATGACTTCTTTGTAGAGCCAAATATGATATCATTTACATACACTTGAACTAACAGAATATCACCTTTGTCCCTTCTGATAAACAAAGTCTTGTCAATCTTTCCTCTCTGAAACCATTGGTCCTACAAATAAGTTGACAAGGTTTCTACCAAGCTCTAGGAGCTTAATGTAATCTATAAAGTGCCTTTTTACTTTTGTATAACTACTATTAGGGAAGTCTTGATCTTCGAATCCTGTGGTTGAAACCATAGACTTCCTACTTAATCTTACCATTAAGAAAAAGCTTCTTGAAATCCATCTGGTATACTTAAAGTCTTTCATAATAAGCTTAGGTCTATAGAATAAGCCTAATTACTTCAATTCTTGTAATAGGAGCAAAAACTTCATCATAATCAATCCCTTCTTCTTGTGTGTACCCTTGAGCAACCAATCTTGCTTTGTTCTTTATTACAATGCCTCTTTCATCCTTCTTGTTCTTGTAAACCCATTTAATGCCTATGGGCCTTTTGCCATTTGGTTAATCCACTAGTGTCCAAACCTTTTGTAATTTGAATTGTAGAAGCTCATCTTGCATAGCTTCTATCCAACTTAGATCCTTCAATGCATGAATTACCTTTTTGGGTTTTTACTTTGATAGTACAGCAAGGCAAATAAGCAATTTTAAAAGTATTTATGGTTTTGTTCTTTGCTGAATGAACATAACATACCATGTTATTTCAATCTTTGTCATTCTTCTTGTTTAGGGTGCAGAATTCAAGTCTCTAATAATTTTGTGCATCTTAGATGTATTTTGGTGTATTCTTTCATAGTTGGAATAGGACTGACAGGTATAAATGTATTCAAATTGTTCATGACAGCCTCTGCACCAACATCTTCATAATCATCTGAATATACAATATCTTCCAATTCAGGCATATTTAGATCATTTGGAAGTTCAATGCTTGTATTACTACTAATAACATTAACTTCTATACTAGGAGTATTAACATTGTTTGTGCTGTTTCCATCACTAGTAGTATTAATATTGTTAGTGTTGTTAACACTACCATTCTTATTACTTGGATTACCACCTTCTTTTCCTAGTTCTTCAGTAACCTTCTTTTTATTATCTCCTGAAGGTTTGAATCCAACATCAGGAGAACTCTTTGAATTTTAAGAGAGTAGTGGACCAGCAGGCCATAATGGTAGCAGAATGTAATCTTTGCTAGGTACTGTCTCCCTTCTAGCTTTACCTGAATCATCACATGCTTTTGTACCTGCATTACCATTAGACTAATTTCCTGCAACCAATGCGCTTATATTCAATGACTTTGTGTGAATTAAATTTCAAAAGCAAAATTTGGTTGACTTCCTGTAATATTAGGTGTATTCTCATTAAATTGGACATGTAGGTTCTCTTTAACTATCATTGTTCTACTGTTGAATACTTTAAAAGCTTTAATATTAATGAGTACCCATCAAGAATCTTCATCAGCCTTACCTATTTAAACTTTCCTAAGTGGATCTATGGTATCTATGAATTGTACAAGCAACCCAATGGCTCATTAAAGCTAAGCTGGTTTTTGATACCAAGAAAAAGTTCATAAAGGGTCTTGTTATGATACTTATTATACTAATACCTATTTTGCAATCAGCAAGCAGTAGTGCTATTTAGCATAAAAGTTGTAGCGTAGCTTAGGAATCCGCTAGCATTGTTCGTAGCAGCATCCATTTGTGTTCTATTTTTCCTCTTCATACCTTACTCATTTGTTGAGGATTCTAAATATACTAAATCTCTCTTAATTTTACCTTTTCTCTTACAAAAACTAATTCATCTCACCTTATTATTGGAACTAGGTTCCATTGTCATTATCCTATTACCTTAACCCCCCCCCCCAACTTGATTATTAGATTTTCTACATAGTTATAAAGGGACTTAAGAAATACCACTAGTTCTCATCCTTAGTAGCTAGAAAGAAAACCAACTAAACTAATAATCATCTGTGACAACTAGCCATACATCTTTTCATTAAGCTTTGTACAAATGTTGGACCAAATAATTCCATGTGGCAACTATGTAAGGTTGGCTGATTGTACTTATTGTTTGGACTCACTGAAGATATATGTTGCTTTTCCCTTTTGACAAACAAACACAGGTTTGATTCATTTGTAAAAAGGTTTGAAAGGTAGACCTCTTACAAGATTTCCATTAACCAGTTATTCCATAGTTTTGAAATTTATATGTCAAGCCTCTATGCCAAAGTTTAGATTCATCTATGAGGCTATGCAAAAGAGACAAGTTAGTCTCCTTTAGGACACTAATCTTCTTTAAAATTATCACTATACATATTGTTCTTTCTAGGAACCTTAAGTAAAACATGACTTTCATCAGTTAACTTAAAGTTTAGAGATAAACAATACATTCAGTGGTCATTATGAGAACACTATTCTTTTGTCAACACATTTATGAGACACTAAAGAGGTTAAACTGTAATCTCATATTAAAAAATACCATTCTTAAAATCATGGTTTACAGTTTGATTTGTACATTTGCCCTGCGATTTATCCCTCCTTTGGGGTTAACTCCAAAGGCGACATCAAATCATATAGTTCTTCGTTAAGTTTCAACGTTTAACCAAAAATTACTATTTTTAGAAAGTTTCTATTTTAGGAAAGTTTTTAGTTTCGGGACGTTAATATCGTCCCCTACATTTGTTAAGTTTCTATAATTCAAAACTCACTAACGAGCCTTAATCGCTTAACTTTTATGTCCGTTTCGCTAAATTTTTACCAAACTTACTATTTTTAGTAACTTTATCGCTTTTTACTAAATATGCTAACGGCGTCTTTAAGTGATACTAATCAATAGGTATGTGTTACTATATGTTTTGCTAGTGTTTAGAAAGTCCAAAAATGTCCGAAATCTCATTTTACTATTCACATCAACACACTATTCACTTGGTTTTGTCGAAAAATATTTCAAGTTTCATTTGGCTATAACTTGGTCGTTTTAAATCCAATTTTAATGTCCGATATATGGAAAACTATCTACTCGAAACGAGCTCTTCAAAAACTACTTTTACGCCTAATGAAAATATATTTAGGTCGACCAAAACCTCAAAACAAATTTGGGACAACAAGCATTTTTTCTCAAAAACGCAACCAAAATCCACCCAAACATCACAATAGTGCCTAATCTAGCCTAATCTCCATTCACAACTAAACCACAACGAAACCACACTTAAAACTAACCTAATCCTATTATTTCTATTGTTTTAACTCTCATCCCACTCTCATCTCACCAAGAACATAATATTTAACTAGTGAAATAAATGGTACATCATTATTTATAAAATCTTGTTTTATAATCCTTCAAAAATTTAAAACACAACATATGGATGCACGGATCTTGAACATATATGAAGAACATAAGTGAAACCACAAAGAGAGATTCAAGATACTTACAAGAATGATGAACAAGAAGCAACAACACAAGATCTATACCCAAAATCATTAGATCTTGAAAAACCCCAAATAATAATAAAACTTTAATTTGTAGATCTTGAATAAAACTCTTAAATCAAAGAACCAATACTTGCAAACGCCTTAGGTGACCTTAGAAATGAGCTTAGAATGCTTGGATCTTGATAGAAATCAAAACTATGGAAAGTATATGTGTGTGTGCATGTGCCGTGGCCAAGAGGAGAGAAAAAGAAAGAAGAAATTTTGTCGGTGGCTTGAAAATGATAATGGAACCATAAGTATTGATATGTGTTGGTATTTATAGGCCAAGAGCTAGGGTTTTGAGTCATTACTTGATCAAGTAAGCAACCAACACACACCAAGAGTGTGTGTATGTGTGGTTCAGCCGAACCATGGCCACAAGGACCATGTGGTTCAAAATTATGGTCTATGGTTCTTATTATGTCTCAAATTTGAATTTTCAAGTCAAAGGGTGGCGCATAAGTCCAAATGATCACATGTTCAATTCTTCCATAAGGATATGTGCATGAGAATGACTTCCTCATATGTCACTTTCATGCACACATGCATGAATATTTCAAAAGATGCTCTTGTATTTAATTTCAAGATTCATGGTGCATTTTGTTTAGGTTTAGGCATCTAATATAAGGAGGGGGAGGTATATGAACAAAACATTTGGCTTAACAATATGAGATGAACAATAACTAAAGTTTACATGAAAAGATTTCGAGTTTTCGAGGTTCCGTTAGGTCAAAAACGCGAAAAACGCAGTTTAAACGTTAAAGCGTAAAAATATTTATCGAGAGTGATCGTAAACTACAAAACACTTAGAAAAGATAAAATAACTCATATAATATATAAAATAATAAATATTTGATGCCAGAATGCGTCCGATGACGTTTTTCAGATTTATGCGGGTTTACTTCCCGGTAAACTGTCAGATTCAAACGTAACGTATAAAAGTAAAAAATAATGATCGCAAAAGTTTAAAATATTGACCTGAAAATCTTGGGGTGTGACATTCTTCCCCCGTTAGAGAATCTTTATCCTTAAAGCTTAAGACGTGGACGAAGGATTAACGAAAAGATGAGTGTACTTTTTCTTCATTTGGTCCTCGCGTTCCCATGTAAACTCGGGCCCTCGTCTCAAATTCCATCGGACCTTCACGATTGGAATGCGGCTTTGCTTCAGCCGTTTAACTTCTCGATCCATAATTTCAACTGGTTCTTCAATGAAATGGAGCTTGTCATGAATATGGATTTCTTCTAACGGAATAGCTAGGGGTTCGTCTACGAAACACTTCTTTAGATTGGAAACATGAAAAGTACTAAGAACTCGGCTTAACTACTCTTGAAGTTTAAGTCGATAAGCAAGCGTTCCCACTTTAGCAATAATCTTAAAAGGTCTTATATAACGAGGGTTCAGCTTTCCCTGTTTGCCGAAACGTATCACCCCTTTCCATGGCGACACTTTCAACATGACCTTGTCCCCAACCTTAAATTCCAATGGCTTACGCCTCCTATCGGCATAGCTCTTTTGCCTATCTCATGCAGTTTGAATTCGCTTTTTGATCTAAATGATTTTCTCAGTTGTTTCATGAATAATTTCCGGACCAGTGAGCTGAGCGTCTCCAACCTCAGCCCAACAAATAGGCGATCGACATTTTTGATCGTAGAGAGCTTCAAACGGAGCAGCTTTGATACTAGTATGATAACTGTTGTTGTAAAAAAATTCCACTAAAGGTAGGTGTCTATCCCAACCTTTCTCAAAATCCATCACACAAGCACGCAACATGTCCTCTAAAGTCTGGATGGTTCTTTCACTTTGACCATCAGTCTGTGGATGGTAAGCCGTACTCATATCCAATTGAGTACCTAGGGCTTTGTTCAGTGATCTTCATAAATGAGATGCAAATTTACTATCTTGATCAAAAATAATCGAAACCGGCACTCCATGCCTCGAGACTACTTCCTTCAAGTATTGTCTCGCCAACTTCTCCATTGAGTCGGTTTCCTTCATTGGTAAGAAATAAGCAGATTTTGTGAGTCGCTCAACAATTAACCAAATTGTATCTTGACCAGTTGTTGTTTTTGGTAACTTAGTAACAAAATCCATGGTAATGTTCTCCCAGTTCCATACTGGGATCACAGGTTAAACCAACAAACCGGATGGTTTTTGGTATTCGGCCTTGACTTTGGCACAGGTCAAACATTTACTGACGTAAGTGTCAATCTCAGCCTTCATATTCGGCCACCAATACAGCTTCTTTAAATCTTGGTACATCTTGTTAGATCCAGGATGTACCGAATACTTTGACTTATGCGACTCATGCATAATTAGTTCCCTTAAATTACCTTGACAAGGTATCCAACTTCTCCTATTTAAGCACAACGTTCCATCAGCACGTGGCTCTAGTTTCTTAATCATACCACATAAATCTTCGGTTCTATAACCTAAGCGTCTAAAATCTGCACAGGGAGGTTCAGACTAATCGTCATAACCAAAGCTCGAACTCGTAGTGGCTTGATCCGTTCCTTTCGGCTCAAGGCATCCTCCACCACGTTCGCCTTCCCCGGATGATAACGTATCTCGCAGTCGTAATCACTCAACAGCTCTAACCATCTACGATGTCTCATGTTCAACTCTTTCTGATCTAGAATATGTTGCAAACTCTTGTAATCAGTGAACACAACGCACTTTGTGCCGTACAAATATTATCTCTACATTTTGAGAGCAAACGCCACAGCCTCAAGCTCTAAGTCACGTATAGTGTAATTCTTCTCATGAATCTTAAGTTGGCGTGACGCGTAGGCTATGACCTTCTCCCTTTGCATTAAAACTGCGCCCAATCCTTTACGAGAAGCATCACAGTAAACCACAAAGTTTTCACTACCTTCTGGCAAAGATAAGATCGGTGCACCACACAACTTTTCCTTCAACAGTTGGAATGCAGCTTCTGCCTTTTTGGTCCAATCGAACTTCATGTTCTTTTGAGTCAACTTTGTCATGGGTTTGGCAATCTTCGAGAAACCTTTTATAAATTGACAAATTTCTATCGTAGTCTTGGGCGATGCCCAATCCTTGATTGACTCAATCTTAGTTGGGTCCACGTGAATGCCTTCACTATCAATTACGTGACCAAGAAATTGTACCCTAGACAGCCAGAAATCGCACTTCAAAAACTTGGCGTACAATTCCTCCTTCTTAAGTAACTCCAAAATTAACTTAAGGTGTCCGCATGCTCCACCTCGCTCTTGGAGTATATCAGGATGTCATCAATAAAAACGATCACGAATTTATCTAAGTACGGTTTGCACACCGGATTCATCAAATCCATGAATGCCGTCGGTGCGTTGGTCAGTCCAAAAGGCATCACTTGAAACTCATAGTGACCGTAGCATGTCCTAAACGCTGTCTTTAGAATGTCTTCCTCTCGAACTCTGAGTTGGTGATAACCAGATCTCAGGTCGATCTTAGAGTAGACTCTTGATCCTTGCAACTGATCAAACAGGTCGTCAATTCTAGAAAGTGGATATCGATTCTTTACAGTTCAATTTCCATTTTCTGAATCTCATTCCTTAGACAGTATACCTCAGTCATTAGCTTCATGAGCTCTCTCCATGACATGGCAAATGTAGCATCAGTTCCAATGGTCCTCTTGTGTGAGTTCCACCAACTTAGTGCATTGTTCAACAAGGTGCAAGTAGCATACTTAACTTGGTACTTCTCTGGGCAGTTACTGATATGGAACACTGTTTCCATCTTCTCAAACCACCTTGTCAACCCTACAACTCCCTCCGTTCCCTTGAAGGTGAGTGGTTGACACTTCATAAAGTCCTGGTAGGTGCATTCTCGAGTAGCAGGCCTATCGCCTCTACCATTCTCATTTGGATTCTCATTTCTACCATTTCCATTTCCACCATTTCCATTGTATCCATCACTGCCATTTTGGATTTGGTTTTCAGTCTCAAGGGCGTTAGCATCACGGGCTTCCTCATGAGCAGCAATTGCTTCTTCCAAACGTCGGTTAATTAGTTCTTTGATTGCTTCGGGGGTCATACTAGAGCGAGTAATAGTCATTGTTCTACGTCACAAGACATATCGCACGATGAGATTCGATACGACATATAGCCATTATAAATGGTAAATAGGGTTTATATAGAAAAATACAATAGAACATGTTTTGCCAGAACAAGTAAATAACAATATAGATGAATACACGAGAGAATCAAAACAAGCTTTTCATTTCATAAATAAAAGCATAATTCGGTTACAACCAACCCAAAATAGGTACATGATTTACGATTATTTCTACTGCCAACATCTAGACCTAACCATCAGTCTAATGTCCTACATGATCATAGTACTATCCAACTATGGGCGATAACCCAAATGTCTCTCAACATATGACTCCAACCTCATAAGTCTCCTCCAAGCATCATCACGATTCCTACGAACCTGACAAAACTCCTCCTGTGAAAGTGCCATGTGCCAACGAATACTGTCAATCTGATCTCTCTTTGTACTCAACATAGCTTGAACCTTTAGGTACTCCAGTCTCAAACTCCCAATCCTCTCAACCAAACTAGCTCGCTCTCCACTAGCTACCATCTGACTAGTCTCCAACTGTCTCTGAGTGGTCTCAATCTTAGTAATCCTATCAATACGAACCTCAGACATGTAGTGAACTATATCATAAATAGTATCCTCAAGATCATGTATACCTCCTCTAGAAGACTCAAAACTATCATTAATAGCCAGTGGATCTACAGCGATATCTCTCGTGTCTGTCGCACTAGCCTCTGCCTCAAACTCCTCATCATCCTCCCTAACATCACTAGTAGCAATCTCAAATCCCATACCTACACCATCCTTAGGGTGAGCTACAACTCCCTCACTAATACCTACATCTGCAACAGCCTCTGCATCAGCAGTATCCACCTCCATATGCTCCTCTCTGCTATCCTTTGGTGAGTATGAATCTCTAAACCTCTTGCGAGGTGGTAAAAGATTAGCAGGATTAGGGGATATCGACCTCAAAACATAAGTAGATGATGGTACCGAAGCAGTAGGGGATCTACATCTCTTACGAGATGGTCCAGAAGAAGACGAAGATGAATACGATGACCTCTCAGATGATGAACCTAAAGATGACTCTGATGTAGTCGGTGGGTATGGAGTAGATAATGGTGCAGCCCTCCAACGTCTAAATGCCTCACTATATCGTGGAGTCAAAACTAGTAGATAAATCAACCTAAGTGGTGCATCTCTAGTCGATGATCCTGAATGAGCCTCACCTAATGAATCACATCCCGAAGAATGAACTGATGATGGATCTGAAGATAAACTAGAAGAAAGTGACTCTGGTGAAGAATAATGATCCGATGAATGATAAGATACACGTCTCCGTGCAAGTCTATGAGCAGGTAAAGGTCTAACTCTTTTCCCCGCAGTCAACAACTTACGCGGCCCGTTAGGATGGGTGCGGTAAGGTCGACCGAAAGGGATAGCCTCACCGGGTCGGACAAGAGTCGTTAAACGTCGACGAATCCCAGGTGGGGCAACAACAAGTGCAAGGGGAAACTCTGATAATGGTGCAAGAGTATCATGAGATGACGATATGGGTCTCTGCTCAGCAGGCTCAGACTCACTGTCCGCCTCCGTGTCATCAGAACACAAAAAGGGTAAAACCAGTGGCAAATCTGGTGCGGGAGGTAAAGAATCCTCTGATGGATCAAAATCAGAAGAAAGTGAATAATCCACTAAATCAAGTACCCCGGCAGGTGAGACGACTGAAACTGCCCCCACCTCCGGTGTAACTATAGGGTCAGCTGGAACAATAGGAACCTCAGGGATAACAGGGATAATAGCAGGAATAACACCAAAGAGAATCACTCGTGGGGCATGAGAACCCACACTCACCTTCCGATTAACAACCAATAGAAATAACAGACAGCCATGAACTCTGCACAAGACAAGTTTTATATAAAACCCCTTTATTATAAATCTGCAACGTGCAAGCAAAGCCAATAAATAAGTACGATGCGAAATATGATATGGCAAAAGGATGAATAACATAATTATGGCAATATGATATATATTCCATACTTATATTTATATATTAAATGTTATTATTATACGATACGTATGCAAGCAGGTAAGAGCACATAGGATCACATACTGGTTATAGACCAGACCAAGATATACTACCTGGTTCTCTATAACCTTGGCTCTGGATACCAATCTGTCACACCCCCAAACGGGGCCTAGTCAGAAACACGTGTCTGGGGGCGTGACGTCATAATATACATCACACAAGATACAAAGAACGACCTCTAAGGGTACGTTTGAAAATCCAACATCGTTGCATTAGTTAAAATAGTTAAAGTTTGACATAAGTTTAAAGATAATATGCGGCAGCGAATAAAAGTTTTAGAAATTGACAACGATGTTTAAACAGTAGATAATAGCATTTCTGGAAAATCGGTCCAATGCATAGCGAGCAAGCCAAGACATCCACATCTAAGCACCTGAAAAAACATGCTAAAATGGTCAACATAAAGTTGAGTGAATTCATAGGTTTGAATTTAATATTAAAAGTGGACCACAAGTTCACAGTACGCACGTGACAGTTATAACAGATACAACTTCACATAAAAAGAATGTATTTACTGTTGCACTAAGCTCATGACACCGAAGCTCAATTTAAAAGGAAGCATTTTATATGCCAAATAGTATTCCATGCCCTAAAGGTATCTGACCAAGATCACCTGGCATTCTGACATGGTATATATCCGTTTGTTCGGGACCTCCGAATCTAGTAAGCGCTACTTACCCGGATAGGGATAATTATTCCCAATAGATCTATTTACAACATTCGCGCTCACTTAACCTGTACAGTCGGTTAAGCAATTGACGGTTCATTGAATATTTCGGGCATTATGGTCTATTCGCTACATAGACAACACTGTAATCAAGAAAAGGTAACGTTAAGTACTGTGTCCCAATTTGAAAACAAGCAATGTTTCTTACCCTAAAAATATTAACGTAAAGTAGTAAAACATGGGGCTGTGAACTCACCTTAGCAAAATGAGAAAATGATAATCACACAAGTAAAAGATGATATAGAAATCTAGCCGCGACCTAGAATAATAACACGTCTCAAAAACACGAAAAGTATGCCAAGAATTGCACAATATGTTCATCACCAAAATACATCCATGCGTGTTTGCTTTAGTTTGTTTAACAAAACATGATGAAATGAAATCATATAGTTCTTCGTTAAGTTTCGGCGTTTAACCAAAAATTACTATTTTTAGAAAGTTTATATTTTAGGAAAGTTTTTAGTTTCAGGACGTTAATACCGTCCCCTACATTTGTTAAGTTTCCATAATTCAAAACGCACTAACGAGCCTTAATCGCTTAACTTCTATGTCTGTTTCGCTAAATTCTTACCAAACTTACTATTTTTAGTAACTTTATCGCTTTTCCCTAAATATGCTAACGGCGTCTTTAAATGATACTAATCAATAGGTATGTGTTACTAGTGTTTAGAAAGTTTTAAAATGTCTGAAAGTGTCCAAAAACTCATTTTACTATTCACATCAGCACACTATTCACTTGGTTTTGTCGAAAAATATTTCAAGTTTCATTTGGCTATAACTTGGTCGTTTTAAATCCAATTTTAATGTGCGATATATGGAAAACTATCTACTCGAAATGAGCTCTTCAAAAACTACTTTTAAGCCTAATAAAAACATTTTTAGGTCGACCAAAACCTCAAAACAAATTTAGGACAGCAAGCACTTTTTGTCGAAAACATAACCAAATTAACCCAAACTTCACAATAGTGCCTAATCTAGCCTAATCTCCATTCACAACTAAACCACAACGAAACCACACTTAAAACTAACCTAATCCCATCATTTCTATTATTGCAACTCTCATCCCACTCTCATCTCACAAAAAACATAATATTTAACTAGTGAAATAAATGGTACATCATTATTTATAAAATCTTATTTTATAATCCTTTAAAAATTTAAAACACAACATATGGATGCATGGATCTTGAACATATATGAAGAACATAAGTGAAACCACAAATAAAGATTCAAGATACTTACAATAATGATGAACAAGAAGTAACAACACAAGATCTATACCCAAAATCACTAGATCTTTGAAAAACCCCAAATAATAATCAAACCCTAATTTATAGATCTTGAATAAAACTCTTAAATCAAAGAACCAATACTTGCAAACGCCTTAGGTAACCTTAGAAATGAGCTTAGAATGCTTGGATCTTGATAGAAATCAAAACTATGGAAAGTATATATGTATGTGTCGTGGCCAAGAGGAGAGAAAAAGAGAATAAATTTTATTGGTGGCTTAAAAATGATAATGAAACCCTAAGTATTGATATGTGTTAGTATTTATAGGCCAAAAGCTAGGGTTTTGAGTCACTACTTGATCAAGTAAGCAACTAACACACACCAAGAGTGAGTGTATGTGTGGTTCGGCCGAATCATGGCCACAAGGACCATGTGGTTCAAAATTTTGGTCCATGGTTCCTATTATGTCTCAAATTTGAATTTCCAAGTCAAAGGCTGGTGCATAAGTCTAAATGATCACATGTTCAAGTCTTCCATATGGATATGTGCATGAGAATGACTTCCTCATATGTCACTTTCATGCACACATGCATGAATATTTCAAAAGATGCTATTGTATTTAATTTTAAGATTCATGGTGCATTTGGTTTAGGTTTAGGCGTCTAATATAAAGAGGGAGAGGGACATGAACAAAATTTTTGGCTTAACAATATGAGATGGACAATAACTAAAGTTTACATGAAAAGATTTCAAGTTTCCGAGGTTCCGTTAGGTCAAAAACGCGAAAAACGCAATTTAAACGTTAAAGCATAAAAATAAATATCGGGAGTGATCGTAAACTACGAAACACTTAGAAAAGATAAAATAACTCATATAATATCTATACTAATAAATATCGGGAGTGATCGTAAACTACGAAACACTTAGAAAAGATAAAATAACTCATATAATATCTATACTAATAAATATCCGATGCCAAAACGCGTCCGATGACGTTTTTCATATTTACACGGGTTTACTTCTCGGTAAACTGTCAGATTCAAACGTAACGTATAAAAGTAAAAAATAATGATCCAAAAAGTTTAAAATATTGACTTGAAAATCTCGTGGTGTGACACCGTCACAACTCACTTAGTAACGGCGTCACAACATTTCATGACGGCGTTTGCACGCACCGACTCGTACGCAGATCTAGAAGATTTTACTCACGACGGCGTCACGATAGCGATTTATCTATATATACAAATCCGTTTTTAGGGTTTTAAGAGTGTAACTTTAGAGTAAAAGAAAGGGATGAACCCTAGTTCGTTTAGCAGTTGTTAGAGACGATATTAGGGCCTCAAAACCCTATTGTACTTCCTTCAATTCATGTTTTAATCAAGTAAGACTATCTTAATCATTCAATATGTCTTGTTATGTGATTCTTATTTGTTCTTGCTTTATCTTCAACATGCATGGCTAAACCTTCTATTGTGTTCATTTATGATTGTATGAAACCTAGAATGTAGATCTTAGTGATGTTGCTTCTTGTGATGGATGTGCATGTTAGGCTTTAGAAAACCAGCTTTTGTCTGTATCGTTGTTGATATGTCTAGGGAAACATGATTGTGTAGAAAGGATACCATCGGGTAACAGTCTTCATACCACCTTGCCCCTTAATATGGTTGATCCACTCTTAATATATTTCACATGCATTTAATATACTTTTATGGGCCTTGTAATAGTCTTCATAATACCTTACTTGAGCGTTGCCTTAACGGAATATTAAATAGATGGCGGGTTCGTGTAATTCGTTCATGACTTAGAAAATAATTACATAGATCATCACAAGTGTGACAAAGTAACAACACTAGCAGAAGCAATCTAGGGAGTAATACATGATTAAATAAATACAATCTTTTATTATATTGTTATCACCAGTAGCTTAGTTTTATATTTAGTTTAATAGCTAAAACCAACCAACCTCTCAAATATATGATTTTACCTGCTTTCATAAAATATAAAAATACAAAAGGAATCTTCTCTCAATCCCTAGAATTCTGTTAGACTGTGATCAAGCCTTCCCAACCTATTCTCCTAGAGAACGATAACAACCCCCGAGTCTTGCATATACTACTACTACAATGGTTATGTTGTTAAAAATATAATGCCTAAAAACATTACTAATATTTTTTCACATCTTTACGTTTTGATAATCACAAAATATAAAAACGTTCAACGTAAAATTAAACGTAAACAAGTAATTATTAGTAAATTCCCATTTCAACAAATACATCACTTAAAGGTATGAATAAATAAATACTTAATGCATTTTATGATCAAAGAAATTTTTTATTCAACCTTACATTTTTATAAAATGTTGTAAACATTTTATAAACATTACAAAACATTTTCTACAATTAAAAGAAATGTTTTATTCAAAATAAACATTTTAAAATTCAAATTTTCAGACCTAAAACGGCTAGAAAAGTTCTAGAAAATTCCCGCTACACAAAAGAAAAACTGGGGAAGCCCCAATCTAGGGCGCCCCCCTTAAATACACGGCCGACCCCTTTAAAATAAAGGGGACCGCCCACCTATTTAAGGGGACCGGCCCAAGGTAGATGCTCCCTCAGTTTGTCCTATAAATACTAGACTTTTCCCCACAATTTTTCTCACATTTTGCACTCATTCTTTTTGTTCTAAAACAGCCCACACATCTCATAAAAATCCTTTGATCATTTAATCATAAAGCTTTGTTTCCAAGTGATCCAAGCTCGATTCCTCAAGTGCAAGAGAAGAATACTTCCATCCTCAAATGAAGAAGTATTACACATTTGTGTGTTGTTGCAATCTTATTGCATCCATATCATAACTTGTAAATCTTGTGTATATCTTGTATTTAAGTGTAGTAGCTAGATCTTGGCGATCTTTGTAAGTATAGATAGATCGTGGTGATCTTACCAAGTAGTGTTAGTTAGTTGTGGCATAAGTAGTGTGGTTAAGTGAAGTCGTGAAGTTGTGAGGAAGTCTTGAAGTTGTAAAGAAGTTGTGAAGTTGTGAAGTCGTGAAGTTGTGTTGTGATAGATTGGTTCTAGCTAAGATTAGAACTCGACATTTAGCTTTGTGTCGTTAATTGGTGTAAGCAACGTTGTGTACGGTTTTCTCCGCCATAAGGGAGCTTGTTAACATTGTGAAGAAAACTCTCGAGTTAGGTGCAAGTATTGATTGTTCTTACTCTTATCTCTTGTCTTGCATTACTTTCTCATACTATCTTATTAATTGTTTAGATAGGTATATTGTTTATATTGTGCAAGTATTGAATTCACATTAAGTCGAATCTAGATAGGTATATTGTTTATATTGTGCAACTATCTTATTAATTGTTTAGATAGGTAAACTATTTAACCCCCTTCTAGTTTTCCATATTCCTCTTCTACTGTGACAAGTGCTCTTTTCTCTAAAGGAGAAGCAGGTTTCTTGAATTTCCTTGCTTTCTTGGGAGTTGCAGCTCCAGTAACAAATGCAAGATAAGTCTTGTAGGCAGGAGAATCCTGCATCTTCTGATTAGTCATTCCTTGAGGAAGTAGTGCTCCATACACTTGATAGTCATCCGCTTTGGAGACAAATCTCATAGGACCCAAAATGCTGCCATCCCGGGCAGTGTGCATAAACATTCTGTTCCTCATAGAAATTAACATATATTTGGAAATGAAGTGATGAATGATAGGCTTTGTGAATCTGGGATAGTACATTATCTCTTGTTTCTTAGAGTCTCTATTCTCTATCTGGAATGCAAAGTCTTCCCAGAGTAGTGCAAAGCGGCTCTATGCTCAAATTGCAAAAACATGAAGAGGCTGTTGCATCCTATGTTGACCTACGAGCTAATATCACTAAAATTCATGATCAATTATATGATGCAAGGGAGAAAGATGACATCCCATCATCAACAAATATAATGAATTTCTTAGAGGGTCTAAAGAAGGATCACTCTGGACAATTCACCACCATCATCAGAATTCTCACGTATATTCATGAATCAGTAAAGACGAAGGATCATGAACTCAAAACTATGCTGCAACAACTCACTGAAACCAACTTCAAGACCTCAACCAATCTGATAGATCTCACTTTAACGCTTAGAGTAGCCACTATTCCAAACATCAAAACACTCTTGGAGGCTATTCAGAACACTGTTATTTATCAAAATGATCACTATAAGTCTTTGGTTGATTCTTACAAAGAGCTTAGTCTCAAGCACACTAAATTAGAATCATCTTACAAGACAAAGGTCAGTAAGATTGAAGAAGTACATATCACCATCCAACCTGATCTAGCTATTGTCAAGACTGATACATCAGAGATCAAGTACCTTGTTTCTGAAATTTTTATAGTTTCTAAGCTTCATCTACTACCCCCTGAGTTAGTGCAACAACACCAACAGCTACTCTCACTGAAGCTCAAGCACCTGTTGGGGGGGGTGAAATAAGTTCATGTGAATCATGTCCCGCTATTTCTTAAGATCCAAAGCTTCAATTAGTATTTCTATCGAAAAAAACTCCTCCAAAGATGAGGAGAATGAACCCAAGATATTGAAATCAATTGACGAGATTGAGCCTGAGCCCAGTCAAAAAGATGTTGAAACATTGTCAAAGAACATAAATGACAAAAACCTAAAGCACCTAAAGGAACCACAAGTCACTCAGGGAACCCCTATCTCAAATCTAACATTCTAGAAACATTAGAACATGCAGTCACCACCTCTATCCATGACAACAATCATTTATGAAATAAAGTGGGATAAATCTTATTTACTATTCCCAGCCTGTTGATTAAGCAAGAAGCATTGCTAAAGATACTGGAAGATTCACCCCTAAGCATGTGAATGCATCAGGAAAGATTAGAGCTAGTCCTCGTGGATCTTCTAAAACTTTTAAAGTGTTACTTGGAGATGGTACACTATTTAGGGGGACTCATGATGAAGTCAGCATGATACAGGAAAAGGAGGAAAAAGCTAAGCAAGACACGCTAAACAGATTGAAGATCTTCAAAGTGTCAGTTGAGGAGTTCAAGGAAGCTAACATAACATCAGGGAAATAATTTGATATGATTGTTGATGCGGAGGTCGTAAGGACTTCAGCACGAATTTTACAACTCCCTAGGCAGTGTACCTAATCGTTGCAATATAGTATAGGCAAGACTCGGGGGTATGTTATCGTTCTATTAGGAGTAATAGGATGGTAAGGTTATCATGATCAGACATAATCTAGGGCGTGGAGAGAAGATTCTTTTTGTATTTTTATATTTATAATAAAGCAGGTAAATCTATGGTTTGAGAGGTTAGTTTGATTAACTAATAACTAAACTAATTATAATCTAATCTAATGGTGATAACTTTATGATAAACAGTTGTATTTACCTAATCATGCATTACTCCTCGGATTGCTTCTCCTAGATCCGTTGCATTGTCACACTTGTGATGATATGTGTAAGTATTTCCTAGGTCATGAACGGATTACACGAACCAGCCATCTATTTAATATTTTGTTAGGGCAACGCACAAGTAAGGTAGTATGAAGACTATTACAAGGCCCCTAAGAGTATATTAAATGCATGTGAAATAACTTAAGAGGGATCAACCATATTAGGGGTATGGTAGTATGAAGACAGTTACTGATGGTATCCTTTCTACACTACTCGCGTTTCCCTAGACATATCAACAGCGATACAGATAAAAGCTGGTTTTCTAAAGCCTAATGCGCACATTCATCAACAGAAGCATCATCAAAAGGATCACACCTAAGTTTCATGCAATTCATAGATAAAATTATAAAACGGCGGGTTTAGCCTCGCGATGATATAATGCAAGAAAGGAGAATAAATCAATCAAACAACACATAGACATATTGAATGATTAATGATAAAAAAACCTTACTTGATTAAAACATGGATTCAAGGTATTACAATAGGGTTTTGAGGCCTTAAAAAACGACCTATAAAGCTGCTAGAATGACTAGGGTTCGTCTCCCTAGGTTTATACAAAGTTACCTACTTAAAAACCCTAAAAACGTTTTATATTTATAGAGATATCGTACGCGACGGCGTTGCTTAGAAAAACTGACGTCGCGACAAGTCGATGAATCTAGATCCATATTTAAGTCGGGCCACGTCCTGATGCCGTCGAGAATTCCTGATGCCGTTACTATATGGAACGACGACGGCATCGCTTATGCCTGGGACGCCGTCTCCAGCCATCTGTATGCATATAATCTTTAAGAGAATATTAGTTGTAGGTCTGTAATCTTTTCTTTTCTTCTCTAAAGAGCCCAAGTCACCTGCATATCCTTCCCAAAGCCATCCAAGTGCTAAAAACCTATAACAAATTTATTAAGCACAGTTATCTGTGCAATTTTTGCATGATTTATGGGTTTTAAATGACCCCGTAAATGTGTGTTTCAAAATGACACCTCATCCTAAAGGTACAAATTATCTTGGGTATCAATAATGGATACCCAAATTCCTAAAGATCTAAAGCGCGAACTCAATATTTTTGGGTGGAATTTTAGGGTTTTTGTGATAGTCATACATATTCCAATCCATGAGACGCTATTAATACTCAGTTTTCATCGGTATGTGTCATAAAAAAATTTAAAATTTTGGTCAAAATTACCTTTTACGCTATGTTTCGATATATTACCCATCATTTTAAGGAACAAGCAAATGGCAAATGAAGGAATAGTTCTAAGCATATTCCCCCCTACACTTAAGATAAACATTGTCCCTAATGTTCTATAGAAGTACCCGTAAAAACGAAAAAAAAGGAAAAGAAAACAAGTAAAAGAAACTAGTACTCCTCTGGTTTGCTCAATAATGGAGAAGAAACATGCGATAACTGGTTAAATCGTCCTCCAAGAATCGTCTAATAAAACTTCCTAAGAACTTTCCAAGCTATCTTCCTCATCAATATAACGGTAATCAAAGACACCGACGCACTACACCAAGCATAAAAGGCGGGATCGGATAAAATAACAATGGAGAAATTTTAGGGTTTTGACTCTATGAAAGCAGTAAAGATAGGATGAGAGTAATGATGTAATCATAGGTTTATGCAAGTTTCACAAAAGAATTACAAATTTTAAATATTGCACATTTTATTTTTCAAAAATACTTGAAAAAGTTTGAATTTTTACATTGCTGGAGACGCGACGCCATCGGTTAAATCTCGCGCGTCTCCTACACCAATTTATTAGTTAAATCTGAAGAAAGCCACTGCATAAAAACCTGCTAATTAATCATTACAAACATATGACTCGAAAACTGAGGCTAATTTAAAGTAAACAATTTATTTTTAAATGTATGAATTTGGTTTCTAAAAACTGGATATCCCCCTACACTTATTTGATGCAAAATAACCTTTGATTGCAAATAAATGAAGTTATAAACAAAAAAAAGCAGGACTATAAAAATTCATCAAACATAATAAAACAAACTATAATAATTAAAAACACATGACACTCTAAAATGCGGGAAAATAAACATTGGTTGCCCCCAGAAACGCTTTTCCTTATTACGAGTCTGTGTAGCTAGATCGAAGTCATTTACTCCTAAGTTTTGATGATAATTATGTGATTGGTTTTTTTGTTTTCTTTCAATTGTCTCTCTATCTCTTTTGTAAGTACGTCCAAGGTTCATGCAAGCTTTGTAATATCCCTTTCTCTTTTCAAGGACATGCTTAAATTCCGTTTTTTTCTAACCTTCAAGCTTTCCACAAAGAATGCTTCAAACTTATCCTTTTCCAAGGGTGATACTAGATCTAATTCTTTTGTCCTTTGAGGCATCCTAAACACAACTTCGTCATCGCTATAGGCAAACCTAATTAACCCTAAGGATTCATCATAAGTAAGCTTGGATGCTTGCGCAAAAGGTTTTCCCATAACCACTTCACTTAGACTACTATCAATAATGTTCCCGAAAAAGGAAGAAAAGTCTGTTCCACCCCCATTCTTCCAAGTCATAAAGTCCACAACATAAATGAAGCACCCATTGAATATATGCACATTTTTAGCTCTTCTAACGAAGTTACAAAATTTATATGGTTGGTATGGGTTTCTTCTTGCTTGAAAAGATTTTTCTCTTATTTTATTATAATAAGCACGAGACATGATGTTAACAGGAGATTGTAGATCAATGTATGCATGGCCCGTGTAAACGGTGCCAATTACATAAGGAATCTTCAAACTCCAAGGGTTGCCTCTGCTAATTTTAGGCTCTAGGGTTGAGAAAGGGGGGCACGGTTCACCTAGTAGCTCCTTATGGTAGGCTAATTCTTCCTCAGTGGGGAACATATCCTTAAACAATTCTTCTTCAAAATTGTTTCTTCGTTTCGTTCTTAGTTCATGTTCCATAATCCCTATCTCTAAGGCAAAAAGTTTGAGAATCGGAAGATTGGTTGGTCAATTCATTGATGGTTTTGGAGAGGAGAGAGTTAATAGTTTGCCTTATTTTTAAAAGCTTGTTTACCCTTGCGATTAACTCGGTGTGAGTAGTGGCAGGGGGTTGCTAAGAGAGATATCCTAAGGTCGATGATGGTTTTGCGTTCTCCATAATAAAGTATGGAATAGTCAATGAAAATTACGAACAAGCACACAAAGAAAAAATAGACTACAAGAAAGCTAATATACGAAAATTAAATTTTCACTTGAAAGGATTCAAGTGAGTAGAACTAAGTTAAACTATGATCAAAACCTAACTATTCCTCGCGTAGCGGCGTCAAAAACTTGATGCGGAGGTCGTAAGGACTTCAGCACAAAGTTTTATAACTCCCTAGGCAGTGTACCTAATCATTGCAGTGTAGTATTGGCAAGACTCAGGGGTTGTTATCGTTCTCTAGAGGAATAGGTTGGGAAGGCTTGATCACGGTCTAACAGAATTCTAGGGGTTGAGAGAAGATTCTTTTTGTATTTTTATATTTATAAGAAAGCAGACAAATCTATGGTTTGAGAGGTTGGTTTGATTAACTAATAACTAAACTAATTATAATCTAATCTACTAGTGATAAATTTATGATAAACAGTTGTATTTACCTAATCATGCGCTACTCCTCAGATTGCTTCTCCTAGATCCGTTGCTATGTCACACTTGTGATGATCTGTGTAAGTATTTCCTAGGTCATGAACGGATTACACGAACCCGCCGTCTATTTAATATTCTGTTAAGGCAACGCACAAGTAAGGTAGTATGAAGATTATTACAAGGCCCCTAAGAGTATATTAAATGCATGTAAAATATCTTAAGAGGGATCAACCATATAATGGGTAAGGTAGTATGAAGACTGTTACCGATGGTATCCTTTCTACACACTCGTGTTTCCCTAGACATGTCAATAGCGATACAAATAAAAGCTGGTTTTCTAAATCCTAACGCGCACATTCATCAACAAAAGCAACATCAAAATGATCTACAACCTAAGTTTCATGCAATCATAGATAAATACAAAGGAGGGTTTATCCTCGCATGTTATAAAGAAAGCAAAAAGATAAATCAATCAAACAACACATAGACATATTGAATTATTAGTGATAAATAACCTTACTTGATTAAAACATGGATTCAAGGTAGTACAATAAGGTTTTGAGGCCCGAAAAATAACCTACAAAGCTGCTCGAAGGACTAGGGTTCGTCTCCCTAGGTTTATACAAAGTTACACACTTAAAACCCTAAAAATGGTTTTATATTTATAGAGATATCGACGCGACAACGTCGCTTAGAAATCCTGACGCTGTCGCCATGTAGATGATTCTAGATCCTCTTTAAGTTGGCCACGTCCTGATGCCGTCGTGAAATTCTGAACGTCGTCACTAGATACATCACGACGGCGTCTCTTTATGCTTGCAACTTCGTCTCCATGCACTGTATGCATAAATCTTCAAGAGATTTGGTGTAGGTTCGTAATCTTGTCCGTTTCTTCTCCAAATGAGCCCAAGTCACGTATATTTCCTCCAAAAGCTATCCAAGTGCTAAAAACCTGAAAATAAATGATTAAGCACATAATCTGGGCATATTTGCATGATTTATGGGATTAGATGACCCCAAAAAAGTGTATAAAATGACACCTCATCACTTTGATTCTCGTTTGGTTCTGAATTTTGGATAGCTCTATTATGTTTATCATTATTGCACTCGTTTATATGCTTATTACTTGGTTTATTGCTAGATCATATAAGTTTAAGAGACATCTTATTGCTTTATGATCCTTATCGTAATAGGTTAAGGTTGGCAACGACCTTACATAGACAGATTTTCAATACCCCTATTAATACTAGTGGTAGACAAGACCTTTAGGTAAAACCATAGTAACAAGGCATATAAGTTAGTGTATACTTATTATAGGTCAATCAAACCATAGTAAGTAGATAGATCAAACCGGAGATAAATCATAATAAGATTAGTTGAAGGAATAAAATGCGTAGGTCATCGTAATCCCCTAGCTTCTCTAAGCATTTGTACCAACTATACATCATAGCTTTAGGTGCGGGTTCAAATTGCCAAAGAAGTTGCCCAAAGAAAGAGATATAGTCACTATAGGATAAGGTGTAGGCGGCCATATGAGCCTTATTAATATTAGTATCATCAACTTAAACAAGGAATCATTGCACTTTTGTAAACATAGACTAAACTAGGCATTATAGGATTAATGTGGTTAACCCTATTTCCACATCTTTATCTAAACATCACATTTTACTTGTTTTATTACTTAATTTAGTTATTTAAAACACAAAATAGTGCTAACCTTTCAGCTTAAAACCCCCTAACTTAGATGTAGAACCTTAGGAATAACTCTAAATGCATCCACTCCTAGCGAACGACCTGTACTTACCTTTAAACTAGCTACATTCGATCGGGTACACTGCTTGTTAGTATTTAGTCTAGATTGGTTAGTCAGAAAATTATAAATATTAAAACTAGACATTATTAAATACATCACTATCACTGAAGTATTTCATGTATATTTATTAGATTCTAGTATAAATGTTCTCTTCCTTGTTTTT
>BQNB010053033.1:0-40217 GCA_026074375.1 Tanacetum coccineum
GTGTAACACTGCTCACAGCAAGTAATACGGCTGCACCTGTAAATCCGTACAAAATCAATATTGGTGCATGCTCAGATTTTAATTGAAACTTCCGTTTTTTAGCATCACTCTTGTTTGTGGTTGATGAACTAAACGCGCGTCGGGGTACTATATACGTTCTACCCAAATGGTTGCTTGTTATTGATCGCAAGTACCTCTGCATGAGCATTAATGCAATTCATTACTCCGGATTTGGATACAAATATAGACATTAAAAGTAGCTAATCCTATAAAAAAACAGATGTGCGTGCAATCATGAAGATTGATTGATATAATATATATCGATGATTTTTTAGGATGAAAAAAGACGTACCGTAGCAAACACAGCCATGATAAACAAAAGATATGAAGCAAAATTTGACAATCAATAATGAAAATGCTGGCGTGGATATATCCTGTGTTGCGAGTGTAAATGTGTGCATATTCATATGAACGAATTAATAGGCCAACCATAGATTTTCATGCAGCTTCAAAAAATGCATATACGTGGTACAAGTAAGATAATGGTAGAGAGTGTAAATAGGAATGGGAAACAAGTATCTGCCGGACAATTTACTAAGATCATTTTTATGTTTTAACGATGATAAATAAACGTTCGCAATACTTAAAAAACTCAAAATCAAAACGATAGTAAAAAACCACAAAAACCCAAACAGGGGTTCTGGCGCACTGGCGCCACACTCGAATTGAGTTTTGGCGATTTTTACTTGTTGGCTTTCCTCTTACCCGACACATGTGGATCTCTCAATTAGAAACACTCAAAGCGAGATTTAGACTTAGAGAGGAGATAAAACAAGTCATTCTGTTTTCAACAAAACGCCAACTTATTTTCTTTATCACACGCCTCTAGCCAAGGCTAAAACTCTTTTCTAAACCTAGTATAATAATTTTTTAATTTTTTTTGAAAGGCATCATACTTTCAACGTACCATCAAACGAAAGTATTCAATGACCTTAATTCAGATTCACGTTGTCTCTATTCACGTAACAGGTTTTACTCCCTTATTGGTCAAACTAAGTCAAATGTTACTTTGTGTAAATGCATCATTTCCCTTTACGAGATGCGCTTTACTTGAGATGCAAAACACTTAGCTTGTTTGCATCAAGATGATTAATGATCATGTCCATTGTTGTTAATCATGGATCAAGTCTTAATGACTAATTGAGTTTGTGTTAATAAGAAGTTAAGTATACTTTGATTTTTATCACTTCCCAAACACTAAAATGTTTTAGAAACTCCCACACTGCCTACATATCTTTTACACACCACTATTTCCTAAACATTCCCTAATTATTTGTTAAACCTTTCTTCTCAACAAATGATTATACACACTCTCCTACACAATCCCAACATTACTACAAACATTCTTCCTACTTTCTCAAATACTTCCTTAATCATCATTGTCTAATTATTTTCTCTCTTCAAGGCAATATGATTCACCCATATAATCAATCTTTTGATTATCATCTTCTTCATCACAATCATCACATACACCTCCTCAAGCTTAAACTAACATATGACAACTCACATTTCTTACACAATCTACTCTCTTGTACTTGTTGTCTCTTACATTCTTAACATAGGCTCCTAAGTATCCTATCACCACATTCTCTCAAAACATTCTCTAATCATTCTCAACATTCTCTTCACTCACACACTTGAATTTCAAATTTCACATACACACACACTCAAAGCTTATCCTATACATCTCCTACACAGTCACTCACACACTCTCACTTTTGAAGTTCAAATTACACACACACACACACGAAGCTTTCTTTATACACTTCACTCAAACACTCTGAAGTTTGAAATCTGAATCTCTCTCTCACACACATGCTTCATCAATCTCCCACTACACACTTTGCCAACTCACCTTTCCTAACATTCAAATTTTGAAATTTGAATTTGAGCTAAGACTCCCTTACATCACATCATGAATGTTATGAATAAATCTATTGGGTTGACACCCCCTTTCGGGTTTGTAGCGCTTACTTGACTGGTATGTCAAACAGACGCATAATCATTTGAGGAACTATGAGTGTTCTCGGAAAGGAACACTTACAGGGGCACAAAACAGAACAGTTAAGGCTTCGGTTTCATGAGCTTAGTGCAATAGTAATACTTTTCATGATATTGTGAGTGATACAGTAATCGTTAAATCTTGTGGTCCTTGATACTATTTACTTAACGTTAAACTTATGAACTCACTAACTTTATGTTGACACGTTTTAGCATGTTTCACATGTCCTTAGTCGCACGTAACATGGTTAGCATTTGGAGCACCATACCAGAGTCACATTTTGCGACCTCATTTTATCGTAGATTTCATTGCATTACTAATAATGTTTGGTTATGTATAAGAATCTTTTTCATTTATGCTGTGAACTCTTAAGACTATGTCCTTTGTTGAAACTCTATTGTTGTAATCAAATTATTATTTTCAATGACTCATATAAAGGTCGTTCAATGTGACTTATGACTTTGTACCATGAAAGTCACGCCCCGTTGTCTTTCGCTTCTAATGGGGTGTGACAAAGATACACATAGCAAGTCAAGGAAGTTCTTCGGCTTTCTTGCCACTAAAGTGGTAGGTCAAGAGCAGAGATGAATTGATCAAACAAGAAACAATAAGCACACCAGCTCAACACTACAAACACAATTAATCCACCAATCGATCTCCACAAATTCTCAAACAATATGCCTGCTCCTATCCTCTAGTAATCTATTACATAAAATTAAAGAACAAATAAGATAAAAGGGTGTGTGAGGTGTTACAATGCACGCAAACAACAATATCACAACGGAAAACTTCCTTGTGGAAACTAGAACGGGGTGAATAGTTTCACAGTTAATTTACGTTTTAAATAAAACGCCCTTTCTAGACTCAAAATTTGACCCGAATTGAAAACTTTTACGAAAACGTAGACCGGGAATGACCTTGTGTCATTCCTTAACATACTTTATAAAATACATTCCACTTAGACCCTTGAAAGTTTTATTATCATAAAATAGAATCTATGAGCTTTACAACGATATAAAGAACTCATTCTAACTCTTTACGGATTGGTTTTTACGGCAAAACAAAATTGACAAAAAGCTTATCTGACATGAGATTACGTCGTAATCACAATGGTTACGCCGTAAACTCTTAAAAACCTTTATGTTACGGCGTAACAAATAGATTACGCCACTACAGAAAGTCATATTAAGTATACAAGACCCCTTTTGACCAAAACTTGACTAAATTGATGCGAAACTACATAAAACCTTCCAGAAATCATTATAATACATAATACATCATATTCATAAGCATTTGTGGTCTAAATGACCCAAAACATATATACCTACAGGTTTACCCAAACACTCCGTTTTGACCTGTTTACATTTACCATTGACCCATTTCCATCCTTGCACATACATAACCAATATAAAAGACATTGACACATGACTTAACCATTTACAAACCATTAGACACATGGGGTTCAACCTTGATATGAGCTCGGTAACTAGTACTAAGCTCATACGAACATCTTCATTTACCTAGTCCTTGCTTTCAATTCATAACCTTTTACCAAACTTTACATTCTTCGTAATATACCTAAAAAACATTAAACATGTAAACCGTAAGCACCGGGCTTAGTAAGTAAACGACATTAACATGATATCATACATCATTCAATCACATAATTATCATTCTCATTCAACATTAATCCAACAAACTATATTCATCAAATTATCACATTACAAATTAAACACATTACATCTTACCGTACAAATCATTACATACCATAAGTAGGACAAACTAGAATTAACCTCAACCTTGACTAGCTTTACGAAATTGGCCACTAATCTATCCTTAGTCTAAGATTTCTAACCAAGGCTTTCTATACTTGCGTTACTTCATCCACATAACACATTTATGATGAATTCAATATAATAGCACATCATAACCGGTTTACTTACCTTGTATCCAAGCTAAGAAAAACATAAGCATTATCACCCTCATCTTCAATGCTTCCATCTTATCCAAACATAATCATTAAGACATATACTCAAATTGATACAAAATCAATAACAAGGACTTACATAGCTCAAGAACACATTCATCCTATCTTAACATCATATGATCATATAATGAAACCTCCTAATTTTACTAAATTCACTTAATAGTTTAAGGTGTTCTAATTCATTTATAACCACATTCCAAACTTCTCTTAATCATAAAATGATCATTTCATGATCATATCCCAAAATCATTAATTTGATCTTTATTCAATAATTTACCTTAACTTACATTCATAAACACTTTAATTCTTAGTTTAGAAACATAATTACCTAAAATCCCCAATTTGGGTATATGAACCCTAATTCATAATTCTTAAATTAACTTAATTAAATGATTACTTACATGTAGGAATCATTACTAGGGCTTGACCCTTTACATAGACTTCTTCACTTGATCATCAAGAAGCATGTTTCCCTCTCTTTTCTTTCCTTCTATGTCGACACACATATTTTCCACACAAATGAAGAAGTCTCAAGAAAATGCTAGAGATTTACTATAAGTTATTTACAAGTTTGGCTTACTGACACTTTTGGTCCCTTAAGTCCTCTTTCTCCTAATTTGGCCACATTAACTAATATAGCACATTTATCACTTTGCAACTTAAGTCCTTTAAGACTTAATCTTTTATAAATGTGACACATTAACTTTCTAAACCCATTTACGTATTACTATACTTATAGTTGACCATCGGGTTTGACTAACCAATCACGTAACATTTTCAAACTTACAAAAGTCATAGTCAAACTCCTCATATCGCATTATCGTAATTAAATACTTATAAAACTGGTTTTGGGGTGTTACATTAAAAAACTTCGTTTCAAAAACCTTAGATTCTTGTTTATGTGAGATCAAGCAACAATACGTATATGAACAATATATATAAACACAATAAATATAAACACAATATAAACAATAACTACGAGAATGAATAAGACAAAGGTAAAGAGATAGAACAATCAAACCACAACACAAGAATTTATAGTGGTTCGACTACGAAGCTCTTCTTCGCCCTACTCCACTCCCCAAGTATCCAACTCGAGAGTTCACTATGTCAACAAGCTCCCTTTAGGGGGAGAAATCCGTACACCAACACTAAGCTAGATGTCGAGTTCTAATCTTAGTTGGAACCAATCTACCACTAGACTGATGTATTTTATGGCCTAAATACTAACTGACCATCACACAACTATTCTGAGCTAATACACTAGCCGGATCTACACAACTGCATAAGAATGAGAGTAAAGAGATCAGATCTATAAGAAATCGTAACCAATGTTACGTAATGACTCACTAAACTATAACACTTCGTATCCTAATGATTACATGTGTTCTTCTCTTGAACTTGAGGAAAGAAGATTGGATCACTTGTTAAACAAGATTAAACAAGTTAATGATCAAAGAAAGATAGAGATTTAGAAAGAGAATTAGATCAGAGAAAACTGTGTGCAAAGAGGTGTGTAAATGGTTTGGAAACAGTCCACAATTTATAGGCAAGCTAAGGAGCATCAGAATCTTGGTCGGTCCCTTAATTATTGGCTGATCCAGATATACTAGGGACCGTCCAACCTATAACGGGACCGTCCACAATAGGACACTCATTTTCTTGTCTTTTAATGGAATAATGTTTTTCTGGTTTGGGTGGTATCCTTTTAGGGGGGAAAACCATATTTTAAATTTATATATTAATAAAACATTTCTTTTAATTACAAAAATATTTTGTCTAATTTATTTTTGTAAAAAGGTTTTGTTACATTTTTGAAAATGTAAAGTTTAAAGACAAAAACTTATTTTCTTGATCATTATACAAGTTTAATACTTGTTTGTACATACCTTAAGTGATTTACGTCGAAATGAAAGTTTACGACTAATAACTTGTATACGTTTATTTTTAACATAGAACGTTTTTACATTTTGTCATTATCAAAACATAAAGAGGTCGAAAAATATAAATAACGTTTTTAGATATTATTTGTATTAACATTTCTTATTAAACCTTGATTCACTTAGTCAAGATGTAATAAGAAGCAAAATCTTTATTAGCCAAAACACTCCAACCAGAAACCCTAATTTCTCAAAATTAGGCGTTTTCCCAAATTTTACTAAGAACAATGAATCGAGACCAGATTTATCGATTAACAAAGGTTAATCGACCCCTCGATGCTTCTAGTAGTAAAAAGCCCCAAAAAATATACCAAACACTAATTTTAACAAAAATTATACGTCGTTTACAAAACCTTTCGAGTTAATAAAACAATACCATATCTATCATTTAAACCATTTTAATTGACAAGAACAACTTAAAACTCATAAACCTCCTTATTTTTTTGGAACCCTAATTTTTATTAAATCGATTTAGAGCAAGATTGGACAAACTTGCTTTGATACCATGTAGAAAAACACAACTAAACTCTCACGGATACTTTATTAAATCTCAATTCAACAAAAACAAAACTGATCTCAATCAATTTAAACCAAATCAACCAATAAGATACTCCAACTAATTTGTCGTATCCGTAATATCTAAATGATATTAGTTCTATTACGACAACTGAACTAAACGAATAAAGATTAAGATGATCTAAAACTAGGGTTTGAACTTTGAGAGAAAGAGAGCGAGTATGAATATCGAGAGAGAAAAGAGAGGCTTTCAGATGTCTTTTTCCTTTATATATGAGCTCTTCAAATCTTTTGATAATTGCACAAATTCGTCCTTGATAAAGTTTCAACTTCAGTCCCTCTGTGCTTTTCAGTTTATTATCTAAGACTAATCTTTGAGAATTCTTTCAATATCAACCAAAAGCTACAAAACAAGATTAAAATAATGACAAAATAAAGCCATGTGAATTATAAAACCAGAAACACATTATATGTTTCAACATAAATTGAGCTGGTTTCTTATCTACTCGTTAGATTGTCGACTCTTGGTTTAAACATGATTGAGTTGAGCCCAAGTCTAACCTCACACTTAGAACACCAAATTTGATTAAGCTAATTAAGCTCGCAAAGCTGTACATAGATGATGAATATATTACTTCCTTCGTCTTATTTTAATAGCCTTTTAGCAAAATTTTTATGATTATGACAGATTCAATAAATGTAGACATTCTATGGTTAAAAATACAATTTTACTTTATTTATACATTAAATATAGAAAATAGTTTTCTTATAAAAATTGATGACATGGGTAAAACTTGAAAATTACTAGTAATAAATTTAGACTTCTTATTTAAGAAGGTGGATAATGTTTTGGGATAAATTAAAATAGCAATGCGAGCAATTTAAGTGGGACGAAGGGATTTACTCAATCCGTCCTAAAATTATTATCCTCGAAAAAAAACAGTTTAAAAAAACGTAATTTTTTTCTCTCTTATTTTTTTTTCAGAATGACAGTTTTACCCTTAACTAATTTATGTATGTCTTGTTTTAAAGTTTGTAATACTTTTGGTCCTTGATCGAAATAAAATGACTAAAATACCCTCGTCTCAACCACTGTGTGACGCATATTAGGGAGGGGTATTTTAGTCATTTAATTCGATCAAGGACCAAAAGTGGAACTAAACCCTCAAAATACGGACTGTTTTTGTAATTTCAAAATTCGACGGACCAAATCTGCAATTTGGCCAAACCACAAGGACCATTTTTGATATTTACTCTTTGTAATATTATTTTCAATCAAGGGTAATATGGTAAACTCAATCAAACTTTTCTATCTATTTATAGTAGTGGATAATTAAATTATGATATCCGAAAAAAACATACGCTATTAATTTGAGACGAAAAGTTCAGTAAAAATATAAACGCAATTTTAATGACAAATACTATTCTTATCTTATTTAGAAAAAAGTGAACTAAAATGCTTGAAAGAAAAAGTAAAATTGTTTAGATGACAAGTGATTTTATTGCTTTAAAGAGGTACATAAAAAACAAAACTGATGGAAATTGTAATAATGAGATTTTTTGCAGATGATAGCATTTTCTTTACAAGGGCCTCAGTAGAGGAATGCACACGATTACATAATATTCTTGGCAAGTATTGTAGATGTTCGGGCCAAGTACTAAACTTTGGAAAGTCAGAAATCTTTTTTAGTCCGAATGTTGAGTCAAGGTTACGAAATGATATCATAAGTAAACTTTATGTTCGTGAAGCGCCACAACAAACCACATATCCGGGGCTACCTTCTATCATTGGAAGAAAGAAGCAATGTGTGTTTCAAGCAATTATAAACAAGGTACGTAAGAAGATCGCAGGTTGGAAAGAAAGAAATTTGTCAATAGCAGGTAAAGAAGTGATGCTAAAATCTGTGGCTCAAGCAATGCCGATGTATGTTATGAATATTTTCATGTTACTAGATGAAAGCATAAATGAGATCCATAGAGCTTTTAATCGCTATTGGTGGGGAAATGGAAACAAGGAAAACCCGATTAGATGGGCCTTTTGGGAACGCATGTGTATCTCTAAATCACGAGGAGGCATGGGGTTTCGACACATGAAAGCATTTAATAAGGCTCTACTCGCAAAGCAGTGTTGGAGACTAATAACAATGGAGTACTCACTTCCAGCAAGAATCCTTAAAGCCAGGTATTTTCCTAGATGTTCGGTTTTCACAGGTTCTGTTGGAGGATTTCCAGGATCGAATAATGATCAAACTACTTCATGATTAATCATCATCATACAAGAATAAAAAAGAACAGGAAGATGGGTAGAACCCTAATGAATCTGATAATATATAAAATATGAAAAAGGTTGATTGTTTACAGAAATTCCTATCCTATTTATACATGTTGAATCGGTATGATACAAAGGGTTGTGATGGTTCTATAGAACCAACATACATGTCCCTTTACTTTTATAAACCGATTATAACTGTCTAACCTAATCCTAACTTATCTATTCGGGTCTGGGCCTAAGGCCAGACTTTGCTCAAGCCTTTAAAACTAGAGAGATTAAATAGGTTTAGGGAGTGGAGAGGGATGGTTACAACATATTCCCCCTAATCTATTAATCTTTGTGTTCTTCAATCTTCTTGTTCTTGATTTCTTCTTGTTCTTGATTTCTTCTTGTTCTTGATTTCTTCTTGTTCTTGATGCCTTCTTAAAAAATCTGGATTTCTTCTATGTCTCTTAACTATTTCAGGGTCCGTCCAGTCACTTGATCCTTTTGATCGCCATTGAATGTGAGTTTCCAACGAAGAAGAGGAAAGAGGTCAATAGATTTAGGCAAAGAAGAAATAGTGGCTTACAATTGGGGTTACGTGTTAACTTTTTAGCATGCTACAGTTAATTTTGACGTTCTTTGTATAATATAGGTAGATAATATTTTATGTGTGTTTATTTTTTTTAACTACTATAGTCTAATAAAGAACATAAATATGTTAAAATAAGTTACGTAAACTAACATGTGTACAAACATTTTGCAATGTTACGTGCCTTTTTTAATACACGCACTTTTTTTTAATACACACACTTTTAATTATTTTTATAAATTAGGAGATGAAATGAATCCAAAATAATATTGCTACATCAATATGAAATGCAAATCGTCAATGACTATCACAAGCACGTTGTCTTAAATCACTATGTTTATTATTAATATAATGAGTGTCACACCCCGCCAAGGCGGAAACGCGAGGCGTAACGTCATGGATATCATCATAACACCATGGTGTCGAAATAGAGAATTTCTAAATGCATAAACGAGTCAAGGGACACAATGTGTCATGACAATATCGATAATCCAAACAAACAACTTCTTGTATTAAAGAAAGTGGGTCTCTCCAATACAAGAAAAATAAATCCAAGCTCCTAATAAAATTCAAAACAACACATAAGTTCATGCAAACAAAGCAAATAGGGAAATATGCTCCCATGCACCCTAGCAGTCTTTCTCTAGCCACTTTGCCTAGCCTCATTGTGCTCACCTGAAAATGATGCTAAAAAAACGTCAACACATGGTTGGTGAGAGACATAGGTTTAGGACCACAATAAAACTTTAAAAACCGAATTACTGTGATTATCAAAACAATAAAGGACAATTATGCGAAATATGAACTTATGCTAACATGCAATCCACATACTGGGTAGGAACGTTACCCCCGATCCAATACAATAACTGGGTAGGAACGTTACCCCCGCTCCATTAATAGTCATGGAAAGGATACAATACCCAATTCCAGACTCTTGGTACCGATAACACAATATCACAAGGAGTTGATCAGCTCCAAGGATCTTGCCTACATAAGTAGACGATAACACCACATTTCCACTCGGGATAAATCCCAAGTCTTGCCTACATAAGTAGACGATAACACCAATATCACATTTAACATGCAACAATAAGTCATAATCAGTAACACATTGTCCACACACAATTAACCACATAATCACAGCATTCAAAACATCTTTAGATCATAAGCATCATTTTCATCCCAAATTGTAAAGACATTTAAAATGGGACTATGAAACTCACCTGATTGCTAGCTTCAAATCCACAAACTCTTCACAAATAACACGAACAATCTAAACAATATAAGCACAAAGTAAGTTACCATCAAATAGGCATTTAACCCAAAATGATGTAACCTTAACTATGATGGATGCCTATGTGATCTATCATAGTCCTATACTTGTTTTATAATCTTATTAAATCTTACATTTACTATTTGCACCTAAACGTTACACTTAACACTTTCTGGTTTTACGCAGAATTTTACTCTCACTTGCGTGCCCTAAACGCACTACTTAAACACTCCCATAATTCAAACCAAAATTCACCATGCTACATATATGTCCTATGAACCTCTCATAGTTCTCCCAAAGTCACTACCCTTTTATAAATACCCCTTAGAAATTCATTAATCCAAAGTGTTTAAAATTCGTCCAGAATCTGACCTTCTAAAAGTATGGCATTAATTACCCAACTTAGACCCCACTATGACCTTAGCCAAAATTCAGAGGTCACACACAATATATGAACTAACTTCCACGTGACTTAGAGCCTCTAACTCAGTGTCTAAGTATTTTTAGAAAAATCAAAATCAAAACTGAAATTCGTCACTGTTTTACACACTGATTTTGTAATGACCATTTGACCCACTTCCCGACCATAAAAACTTATGAGGCCGGATTTTCTAGAAAGTAGACTCTCTGAGGTTATCTCCAGTATGTTGTAAAATATTTATTTGATCTTTTATGACCGAGTTATGCTCGTTACAAAACTGCCTAACTTTCTGCAGTGAATTACGCATCTAATTCGAGTGATCCAAGCCCTAACGCATGTTCATATCGCTAATCTAATTAATTTAATGATTAAACTAACATCATAATATCATAAACTTTCTGGAATTTAAATGCCCTAATTTATAAAATTAAATTTAAACCTAAATCCATCATAATCAAGTTACTAGAAAAATTAAACGAACTAGAACTAAAAAGTCGAATCGTACCTTAAAGCGAGGCCCTAAAATTTTCGTCTTCTCTTTTCTTTTCTCCTTATGGCCGGTCGAAATTTTATGGGTGAATGGGGATTTTAAGTTTAGTATTTATAGGCACCTAGGTAGAATTTTAGTTTAAGTATAACTAGGTTTTAGATTAGGATTAGGATTCTAATTATTTTTCTTTTTTTTTCTTCTAATTTTCGGAACACTATTCATCCAATAAAAAAAAATTTATTTTTTTATTAATTAGATATTTACAATATAACCTTAAGTTTTTTGTAAAAAAATTTACTTATTTGGCTAAACCTTTTTGCATAAAGGCAGTTTCCTACCTTTCTAAAAATAACTTTTCATTTCCAACCTAACTTTCCAAAAATAGAAATTTTACATTTTCTCAACTAAACTTCTAAAATCAAAATTTATCTTAAATTACTAACACGAAAATACCTATACGTACTTATACTTACACACTTAACACGAAATGCTCAAATCTCAATAATCATTTCCTTGTCATTAAAAATGAACGAAATGAACTCAACCAATTCAACCATCAATCTAATCTCATTGAGATGATCACACTCAATAGATTGATTACCAATAACTCACATAAACGCACAAAACCACATAAAATCACATAAAATCATATAAAATCATATAAACCAAACATTGCAACAGGCACATAAGTCAACACTAACGGTTTGACTAACCTGCTCAAGTCATGGTTGTTACATTATCCCCACCTTGAGAAAATCTCGTCCCGAGATTTAACTACTCGAGGCATTAGCACAATCGACAAACAACTGAGGACACTTAGACCTCATATAATCCTCGCGTTCCCAAGTAAACTCAGGGCCACGCTTGGAATTCCAACGAACCTTCACTAATGCTATCATACTATACTTTTACTCATGACCTCTCGGTCCACAACATTAACGGTTCCTTGACAAAACAAAGAGTCTTATCAACCTTAATCTTATCCAACATCTACAATCCGAATCCAATTGCTAGTGACTTTGCTTACCCCCACAAGGGTGCAATTAGCAACACAACAATCCCAAACGAAAAAGAAAACACCAAATCCACATGAGCCTCGCCCGTCCTCGAGGAAATTCCTTGGAAACCTTGAGTTGTGTAACAACATGTTTTATATCTTAACCTCGCAACTCATCAAACAAGAACTGTCTTGAAATTAAGATATAAGATGTTACAAAGCTCAACGTATCTAAAGAATCCACGCAATTTCAGGTTTACTCAAACTTTCAGCACCTCCCAATCCAATTTCCGATACTCGGATCACAAGACATAAATTTTCAACCGAACTATAGGCCCAATCCATCCAAGGATCTCAAATGGTCCTACATAACTCGGTTCTAACTTGTCTTTCGTACTACACCTCTCCAAGGTGAGACCTTCTACCCTCCATAACCTATCAATATTAATGCAAAAGTTTCCCACTACTACCAAGCTAACACTTTCGACAATTTGGTTGCCTCAAGCCTTTCTTGTATTACCACTATCTTGTTGGTTGTTTCTTGTACCAAATTCGATCCATTCAACTCAACATCTCCAGTTACGGCCCATAAAATGATAACCTACATTCCTTTCCATACTATGTTTCAAATGAAGCACATCCATACTCAAATGATAATCCCCACCTTAGGGAAAAACTCATCTCACATAGTGAGTATTCCAATTACTTTTAAAATCTACCATACTTGTTCTAAGCATAGCTAGGAATGGGGTGACTTAGTCAGTCCATTGACTACACCCAAATCGCATCGTATTCACTACTCACACTTGGTAACTTGACAACAATATCCTTAGTTATCTACATTCCTTTTCCACATATGCTCAAGTGAAACATATCTCATACTCGAATGATATCCCCCCCTTAGGAAAAAAAACCTCCATCTCCACTAAAAGATAAGTCGACTAACAACCTCTAACATCCACCATACACAGCCTACAAGCAATTAGCTAGAGATTAGTCAATCCATTGACTACACCTAAATCCGCATCGTATCCACTACTCACTCACTTGCGTAACTTAGACAACAATATCATTAGTTATCCTTTCCCCAGATGGTACTTGACCTCGAAAACGCACTCACTAATAAATAACTTCAATCCATCGACTATCTGCCCCTCATGTTCAATCATTCCTGATTGAAAGTGTTTGGCAACAAATTCCATGATTCAGATAGCATTACTCCCCTCCATCTCTTGTTCACTTAATGCCTCTAGCATTAAAGGAAAAACCTACCGAACGCCTAGTCATAATATCCTTCATAAGAACCTTCAGTTGTCGCGACGTACAAGCAATCACCCCCTTCTCTCTTTTTCCCAAGCAAGCTTCCAGTCCTTTGTTTCAGCGCGTCATAAAAAATACTACGACGAACTCTTTGCATCCTTTCGGTAATGCCAAATCGCTCATTCCCCACTTGATTCTTCAACATCTAGATAGCTTCCTCATGCTCCGCTTTCCAACGATGAAGCAACAACATTTCACTGTACATCTTCTCGTCCTTCATTGACTCCACGCATCATACCTCACGTGCGACTCGTAACATCCTCCTTAGAACTTTCGTGTCCGGTTTAAAAATAACGTACCGAATACTATAATTAACCTTAGCTCTGTCTATATCACGGCCAATGCACACAACCGGCTTAATAGCTCTATGAAAACCGCTGGGTGCATTGTTAACCTAAAAGGCATGGCGTCAACCTTTAACGTGTTCATTACGTCATTCTAAAAATGTCTTAGCTACATACAACCTCGTGCACCCTTCAGTTGCGACATCACATACGGATTTTTTCTATCTCACTCTAACTCGAAATAATCTATGCACATTTCAACTACTCACCCCTTCTTCCTACCAAGCCAAACAAGACGCTTCTCATAACAGAGGTACTAATCAAAAGTAAAACAAAGAAACTCACACAATTCCCACTTGGGATTTTAAATAATTATCATCATTTTCGCTACCATCAAACGCACCACTCCAGAATATAATGACCTAACCATCACTCTAGAACCATGCCCCATGAAGAAACACCAAACTTCACATGCACCAATTGGTATGGACCCAAAAATCACACAATCCCAAAAGAAAAAAAAAGAAAAAAATAATCAAATGTAAACATTGACATAACGAACGAACCTCAGACCCAATAAACGCATCAACGATGCTAGAAACACCCAATGAATATTACCCCACGTACATGAACCCATTAATTAAAAAGATTAAGAACCTTTGTACCAAAACTGATTTTTTACCCAAGAAAACTTTCCCTCATAACGTTATAAAACCAATCATTTTAAAACAATAGAATTACTAGTTAGAAATATCATAATTTTTAAGTGTAAAAATAAATTTAAAAATAAAATTTTCATAAACTTCTTTTAATATATCATTTTATTAAAAAGAATTCAAAAGATGGTTTAAAACAAATGTGTTGCATAGTATTTTTATTGTTATTTCGTAAGAAGTTTATTTAATACCTAAAACGATATATATCGAACTATAATAAAATTAATGAAAATGAATATGAACTTACAAAAAAGACATTTACGATAGCAAAATTAGACTCCCAAAATCTTAGGATTCCAATACCCAAAATATTAATTTACTTGAAAACGAATCGACAAGAACTCATTGCAAACCAACACAAACCCATACAAGGACGTTCATCCATACCAACGGTCTAGAACCAAACAAAAGATCATCACCTTTAAGACAAGTAAATTAATCAAAACACGCCAAACGGAGAAAACCCGTAGAAACACCAGTTCTATGATACAACGTAAAATACCAACATGAGCGATTAGATAACCTCCACTGAACAACGAGCTAACGAACCAACTTAAGAATCGCCACGACAACTAGCCAACGAAGATATCCCGAAGCATCCGCAAAACGAACAAAATGAAAGCGCGCGAAACCTTACCAATCCCTACCGCAACCAACCTAATCATAAACAACACAAACGGTTAAGAGACGCGATTTCTCTCACGACACAACAACACCACCTCAACAGATCTCACATACCACATCTACTACTACTATCTACACAACTACCAAGACTTACATAATACATCTACCAAACACAACTATCAACTGCAATCAAAGTCACAAGCCTCACGTGTAGTGATCAACCTTCCTGTAATTATTTCGCAGACCATAAATATAATTGGCGCAACCTTGTGCACAACGTGTACTTACATCTAAGACCCTACAACATCTCACATACTAACACACATCTACCACATAGCACTTAATAATAATCCAAATATAATTAAAACATGATAAGCCATCTAACAAACCATAAAATCCCAATCGACCAAACGAAACATAAGTCACATCGTGACCTAAAATATAAAAACAATCCTCGGTTATAGCAACGCATCGAGGTAGAAAACAAAATAAACTTACGTTGGGCCTCGCTTGGGTTTGACTTTTCTCTCTCAAAAGTCACCCAATTCCGCGAGTCCAGTGAAGTAAATAATCTCCCAACGATATCCCTTAAGGAATAGGGGAAGGCACAATTAAAACAATAACAAAGGGGTATAAACTATTAGATTCCCACAATGAAAAAGTATATAAATATCCATAATAAATAAGTAGTAATTCTAATTTCGAACAAATAGCGCAAAGCAATTTCTCAAAGCTTTTCTAGGTAGCAGGGAACATACATAATACTTACACAAACACTTATTACCTCTAAAATGCCAACTATAAGAGCCGACACCTTAAGCTATCAGCATCTAGGCCTTTCAACCGCCTAGTTCTACTATAACATAGGCTCTGAACCAACTGTCACAACAAAAAAAATAAAACCCCCCCCGCCAAAGGCGAAACGCGAGGCGTAACGCCATGGATATCAACATAACAAAATGTGTCAAACAGAGAATTTCTAAAACTGCATAAACAGTCAAGGGACACCAATGTGTCAATGACAATATCAGATACATCCAATCCAAACACACAAACAACTTCTATGTATTAAAGAAAGTGGTCTCTCGCATTAGACAAGAATAATAAATCCATGCTCCTAATAAAAACTTGCAAAACAAATAACATAAGTACCATGATCAACCAAAGCAAAAAGGGAAGTAATGCTCCCATGCACCCTACAGTCATCTCTCAATTCCACTTGATCTAACCTCATTAGCTCACCGGAAAAGATGCTAAAAAATACGTCAACACATGGTTGGTGAGAGACATAGGTTTAGGACAACAATAAAACTTTAACACAAATACTGTGATTATGCAAAACAATACAGGACATTATGCGAAATATGACTTATATCTAACATGCAATCCACAATACTGGTTTAGCGCAATGTTACCCACCCCGATCCAATACAATAACTGGGAAGAAACGTTACCCCCCGCTAACTTTTTCCATACATAGTCATGAAAGGATACATACCCAATTCCAAACTCTACTCTTGGAACGATAACACAATATCACAAGTGAGTTAATCACTCCAATGATCTTGATAGCCTACATAAGTAGAATATACGATAACACCACATAACCACTCGTGATAAATCCCAAGTCTTGCCTACATGCAGTCTAGACTGCGAAAAACACCCAATACACATTCAAATGCAACAATAAGTCAAAAACATAACAAGATTTTCGTCCATCGACACCATTACCACATAATCACAGGCTATTCCAAAACATCTTTAGATCACAAGCGGCATCATTTTCATCCCAAAATGTAAAGACATTTAAAAAAGGGACTATGAAACTCACCTGATTGCGTTAGCTTATTCCACAAACAACGCTATCACCAAAACTCACTAACACCAAACTAAACATACAAGCACAAAATAAGTCTATCCAACAAAGTAGGCATTCAACCCAAAATGCTGTAACCTCAATCAAATGATGCTATATCTATCTTAGTCTATACTTGTATTTATAATCTTATTAAATCTTTCATTTACATATTTGCACCTTAAAAAACGTTACACTTACACTTTCTGTTTTTAAACCGCAGAAAGTTTTACTCTACACTTCGTTCCCTAAACGCACTTCTTAAACATTCCCATAATTCAAACCATAAAAAAAAAAAATTTTTCACCATAGCTACATAAAAGACATATGAACCGCTCCTAGCTCTCCCAAAGTCCACTACCGCTTTTATAAAATATCTAAAAAAATTCCATTCATCCATAGTGTTTAAAATTCGTCCAGAATCTGACCTTCAAAAAGTATGGCATTAATTACCCAACTTAGACCCCTCTCTGACCTTAGCCATAAATCACAGTCATAACACAATATATGAAAACTAACATTCCACGTGACTTAGAGGCCTCTAACGGTCATGTCCTAAGTTAATTTTAGAAAATCAAAAACCAAAACTGAAATTCGTCACAAGTTTTACACACTGATTTTGTCAATGACCATTTGACCCACTTCCCAGACCATAAAAAACTATGAGGCGATTTCTAGAAAGTAGAACCTCTCTGAGGTTATCTCCAGTATTTGTAAATTATTTTATTTGATCTTTTATGACCATTTATTCTCGTTACAAAACTGCAAACTTTTCTGCAGTGAATTACGCGTCTAATTTGATGATCTAAACCTAACGCATGCTCATATCGACTAAATCCAATTAATCTAAAGATTAAGCTAAACATCATAATATCATAAACTTTCTGGAATTTAAATGCCCTAATTTATAAACTTATTTTAAAACTAAATCCATCATAATCAAGTTACTAGTAAAATTAAACGAACTAGAATTAAAAGTCGAATCATACCTTAAAGCGAAACCCAAAAAAAATTCGTCTTCCCTTTTTTTTCTCCTATATGCCGCCAATATGATTGGAATAGGTTAAGGTTTTTAAAATCTGTATTTATAAGCACCTAGATAGAATCCTAGTCTAAGTCTAACTAGGTTTTTAGATTAGGATTAGGATTCTAATTATTTTTCCTTTTTTTTCTTCTAATTTTCGGAACACTATTCATACCAATAAACAAATATATATAGTACTAATTTTTTTTACTAATTAGATAGCTTACATTTAAAACCCATAAGTTTTTTATAAAAAAACTTATTAATTTAACTCTTTCTTTTTCTTTGTATTAACGCAGTTATACTAACTTCTAAAATAATTATTCATTTCCCAACCTAACATCCTAAAAATAAAATTTTACATTTCTTAAATCTAACACCGTCTAAACGCTAAACCTATCTTAAATACAACGTAAAAAATAATCCGTTAACGAATATATACTTACACATTAAAGACAATCACAAAATTTCCCAATAATTAGTTTCTTGTCACTAAAAAGCGAAAAGAAAGGAAAAATCGCCATTTTTACCAATTAATCCAATCTTTTTGAATGCCTCACATCCAATAAAGGTGATTACCAACGACCTCAATAAACACATAATAGCACACCTAACACAGAAAAATCACATAAACACGTACATTGCAACAGACATATAAGAACGTCAAACACTAAAGTTTGACTATAAACCTTGCGCAAAGTCACGGTTGTAACATAAGATTTATGGGTAATTAAGATGCAACTACGCCATATTCCAATGTGAGAAGATGATACGCCGCAATAGCTTCTGCAGTTTAAATCAAAAGGGGCTTTCCCTCATTTTTACTCCCATTATCCATTATACCCCAATCTTATTATCAACGCATTGTTTTACTGAGTTCTAGCATCTAAAAGGAGGGGGAAACATATATTAGTCATAGAAACCCTAGATTAAGAATATAAACCCTAACCCTAATTCATAATCAAAAAAGATATAAGGGAATAGATTGAATCATTACCGTTTGATTAGTATGCAAAAGATGTATAGAAACACGGGTGAGATTTTTTAAATCAAAGTGCGCGGTGAAATTTTTTGATTGCGATAATAAAGTGTGAGGGAACGATCCAACTAGTTAGCGGGGTTTTTATACCCACGCTCGATACGCCGTATAGGGATTTGTCTTGATACGACGTATCAGACATTAAACTGATACGGTGTATAGGTGTACCTATATACGCCGTATGGAGACCAATTTTCAATGTTTTAACAAAGAAAAACGTACCCCGGCCTCCGCAACATTTGTATGAGAACCATCCTTGTAATACCGCTTAGGGTCGAACGGAATGCCAAACGACACATATAAATTTATAATAAGAATGAATAGCATTCCGTTTACGTAAAATTCCCAGATCACGATGTTCACTTATATGACAAAATTTCCTGTTTCAAAAGTTCTAATGGTTTTATCGTGACTTGTTTTAGAAAGCCCATTTTTCCCATGTGTAATTTCATTATCCTTTGAGGACTGTATTATACCGATATCGTTATCATCATTTTCTTTTTCTGATTTTGAATTGGGGGAAAACAAAAAAAAAAAAGAATCCATATTGGACTTGAATGATGTTGAATAGATCATTGAAGCGCGAAACAATCTTTTCATCATATCTTCTACACAATGAGCTTTCATCAATTAAATTAAAGATTTATCGATACGATTCGAGAAATCACAAGAGGGTTTAAATTTTAAGACATTCTGAGATTTAGACGTTAAGCGCATCGTTCTAAACAATGGCTGGACAAATTCATTTTTGAAATCTACTAAAGTATCAAAATCATCAGATAATCAACATTACGATGTTGGTAGACAGAAGGCATATTATCATTATTACGGTGAACCGTCTATCAAATCATTGACATAAATATTTTATATGAAAATGAAATTTTCATCAAAAATTATCGTTAAATCTTCAATCGTACGATTCTCTAATTAAAATCTGAATTCTACTTGTTTCCGTTAGGAGGACATCGGGGGTTCAGACTAGATTGTAGTTACAGTATTATCAAAAGACTATGTATGGCCGGGAATTCAGTTTTGAAGTCAATGGAACAGTCGTCCTCATCTTCATAGTTTTTGACTTTCCCGAACATGGCAGTTTGCCAATTAAACATTTGACCGTGTCTTCAAGCTTTTTCTTCTTCGAGACTGATGTATTCCTCCATGGTGATATTTAGGTCGTCCATTTTTTTCCTGTAGTCAACTTACAATAGAGAAAAAAGGTAAAATGGACTAATACGCCGTATTCAATGAATTGAATACGTCGTATTGAGTAATGCAAATAAACAAACAATTAAATGTGGGAATTTAAACAAACAATTTAAACACACAATGCGAATAAATACAAACAAAATTTAAATAATTAGATTACAATAAATTAAATTAATTAAAGGTTAGAAATACTGATAAGAATAAGGTTTAATAATTTCACTCCCCGGCAGCGGCGCCAAAAACCTGATGTGCTGTCGTGTAGGGTCAATTATTTGATTATCAAGTTTTAAATTTATATTTAGCTGACAAACCTAAAACAACACTTTAACGAGCAGTGTACCCGGTCAAGATGGAGTTCGCGGGAAGTAGGGTGTCGAACACTAAGAGTGTAAATTTAATCCTATATTCTATCAGTATTTTAATTAGTTTATTTACTGGTTAAACCTATGCTATGTACGTTGTCTATTGATATGGGGGTTTTCAGCCTGAGAGACTGGCACATGTTTGGTGGAAATAAATACCAATTCAATACACAATAAACACAAAAGAGAAAGATTAGAATATAGAAAATCAGTACAAGCCAAATGATAGAAGACTGTATTAGCCATATTAAATCCGGTTCAATGCTGGTTTGTTTGTTTTAGTGCAATGATTTACTTATCTCGAAGTGGCATATCATTCTTAAGAACTAGGCGAGACATCATCCTAAGACATAGACACGATTAATCCTGTCACAATTAAACATATCCGCATAAAGCATCCTTTAGTTTAATTATAATCTATCTTAGAGAATTAAAGCAGTGGTGATCCTGTTAAAACTCTATCCCAACGAGACTTTACCCACTTATTGTTTGATGGTGTTTTATATACTGGTAGTCCATTATTCCAATCTTTATAAGTAAATTAAGAGCATGATTGCTGAAACATAAACGGGTCACCTACCGATCCAACTAAAGTCATAATTCAAAGACAAAGACAGAACGTTATTTGTGATCCTATTGGTCCAGACATATGAAACACGATATGGAAAGCTATCCCGGTATCTAGATTACTTGGTTCGTATCACTAGACCTAGTTGAATGATAGGCCGCATATTCAAACACATAAACAAGTATGAGGTGATAAACATAATTAAACAATCAACGATTAATTAAGAAATCGATTTTTAAAACAAACCAAACATTGAACTTTCATTAAGATGGGTATTAGCCCACAACCATTGTAATTATACAAGCGTAATCAAACAATTGAAATCGAACGATTAAGAGAGTAAAAATTACACGATGTCTTCTATGGATTCGTGATCGATGCTTGACCTTGGTGGCTGATATTCTCTTCTAAAATTCGTCTTTTGTGAGTATGGTATAAAGAATATGATATTGCACACTGAAAACTCATTTTTGAGTCTCCTATTTATAGTTGCTGAAAAATACTGACCATCAGCACTTCCAATTTCAACGTCCAGACTTCTAAGAGTTTCTGCTAGTGTGGCTCCACTTCCACTACTTTCTTGGCTCACGGCTTCAACATCACACACAACACCATCATTTTGTTCAAAGTGCATATCAACAGACTGAGGTTGTCCAACGCTACCCCTTTGGGATTCATCAATTATTGGTGTGTTTTCAGAATCACGAGCATCAGCCTGATCACTGTCACCATTGGTGTCAGCAGTGGTCTCAGGTACCATCCCAGTCGATTCTTAGAACTCACCAGACTCGTTTTTAGTTTGAGCATCCATTTTGTATTGATGAGAGGCTTTCTCAAGAGTTGGCCGTGTTAAATGAGAAACCAAAAAATCCTCTAGACTTGAGGGAATGCTAGATGCATTTGATCTACCACTTTGCTGATCATCATTCTACATGCTAAGGCGGTGTCCATGCTGTCCTTGGCGATCGTTCCTCAAAGTACGAAAAATGGAATCCAATCGTGATGAGGATGACTCCAAATTTCTTTCAAGATGTCCATCACTAGCATTATCTGGAATAACAACAAAACATAATAATCCATATAAGATAAGAGATGGTGGAGCGGAGATGGCAGTATGACCAGCACAGTGTACCACCAAATAAAATTCAAACATCATATATACTAGCTTAAGGGTAAGTTTGGCTATACTAGTTGGAGCTGGAGCTTATATTATAAGCTCGAGCTTATATTATAAGCTCGAGCTGGAGAAAGTAGCTTATGTTTTAAGAGACTATGTTTTTTAAAAGCTCCCATCATCAAAACAAAGCTTTATTTCATGAAAACTAATAAGCTCAAGTTTCATAAGTAAGCTCGTACATAACCAGGTAATATCAAATAAGCTGAATATGCATTAAAAATAAAGTTGGGTAAAAACGAGTAACTTTTTTAGTACATGTCTTAATGAGTTGGTCATGTGCGGCCAACCCCGGGATAACACTTTTTTGTTGCAGAAATGGCATATGCATTTAAAACGGATGTACAAGTTTTGATGTATATCATTAGCTATAAATACCAAATTTTGTTTTACAATTACTAATTTAAATATAAGTTAAAATAATAATCTATTTTTCCTGTTACATGGATTTAAGAGGTTTCAAAACATTTGATACTTTGGGCAACCTTGGCCCATTGGACCCTTTTTCCATTTTAGCCAAACTATGAAAATTTATGTTTGCTTAATGGAAATAAAAAAAGAACACAGTTCTGTCATTGTTAGAAAAATGGGTCTAACTGGCACCTCTAATAAGAAGACATTGCTTGACTGTCCACATGAAAAACTTACCAGTTTGTCGGGTAGAAATAGCACGTGTGGATGAAGGCTCCATTAGAAGTGGATGCTGAAACGGGACAGAACTGTCACCTGATCTGCCAAGAAGATTATAGATAGATGTCAAAAGAATTGCATATGTAGACCAAGGTCAAAAAGCTGTAGCAGTTACTGATCATCGACACGAACCACAAACCATATATTTCTTCCTCAAATTTCAAACTATTACAGGAGATATTTTTAGTTGTTATAGGAGATATTTTTCTTCACTCGTGAAAATATAGGAGATATTTTTCTTCACTCTATATTTCACTAGTGAAGAAAAATATCTCCTATATTTTCACGGGTGAAGAAAAATATCTTCTATATTTTCATGAGTGGAGAAAAATATGCTCTTACTAAGCATCAATCCTAGATAAAAAATTTCACATGTGAAGATATTCTTACAAAATTAAAATAATCTTCTATAAATTTTCACATGCGAACATCAATATCTCCTACTAACCGGACGTCGCAGTCAATGTCGGAAATTCATTCAAAGATACAAGCACATGACCTGACGAAAACCAAAAGCCCTAATTTCACAATCTGTCAAAAAGTGCAATAAACCAGAAATTAAACTAGAGCTTTCACCATGTTCATGTTTGCAAAATAAATAGATAACAAGAGCTATCATCACATAAAAAGGCAAAACACAACTCGTATAAGAAAATTGAATCCTGATGTATTAAAGTAACACACATTGCTAACAATTCAGTAATTTAACAACGAAGACAAACATTTCAGTGATAAGAATGTGAAAATTTGACCTTTTTGTCGACCAATTTTGACCTAATAACCTTCAAATTGCGAATATCACAATTTTACAAATGGATGAAGACCTGTGAGCCTGTGGCTGGTGTGATGGAGGATCTAATGAGCATGTTGAGGAAGATGATCAAGCTCAGTTCAAAGGTGTTTCAATGGCGGACAACGATGGCGATGGTGGTGTTAGTCTTACTGATTGGAGGTTAATGATGAAGATGGCGATTGAAGATTGAGAGGGTGAGATACTTGTGTCTGTTTGTGTATGTGAATCAGATGATGAGAGAGAGATGCAAATGATGGGTTTTCAATGAGACCCCTATGGTTTTTTATGTGAAATTACAAAATGGCCCCTCCGCTTTTTTTAGTGTAAAATCAGTACAAATTTTATTCTAATCCAAGCCATTAGATCTAAAAAAGGAGGGACGGATAGAGGGTTAGGATCTCTTTTTTTCTTCTCATAAAAATTAGCCTTCTCAAATGAACGCTTGTATATATAATCTATTCTTTCCTTCTCACAAAAATTAGCCTTCTCAAATGAACGCTTGTCTATATAATCTATTCTTTCCTTCTCACAAAAAGACTACTAGAGAATCATTGCACTATGAAATTGCAATTTGACCTAGATGGTTGAATTGCTTTCCTTCCAAAGTGAAGTTTGAGTTCTGGTGTTATAACCCGTAAAAACGGTCGTTGTTTAGCCTGAATTGAGCACCACTAGTGATAGTCCTCAAATTTATTCTCTAATATGAAATGGTTCTCTTCACTAAATATTATCCTAAATATAGTTCAAACATCGATAGATTTGTATCTCATTAGGAGTACAAATAAACACTAATCACAGAATGGAAATTAGGCTTCTCATTCAGTGCAATCTAGACACGCAATGCACCATCACATAAGTGCTTTAATATTTCCAAGATGATTACTTGATCACATTTAATTTCATTATTATAATGATTCTCTCATATAATCTTGATGCTCAACATTTAATTGCTTAGATATTAAATGCATGACCACTATAAAGGCATTTGTCTTTTTGTTAAACTACATTCTAGATAAAATATTTCTTAGTTTATCTAAATGACACATGTCCCTAAATGCTAAATTGTCACATGTTTTCTGACGCGTTTACTGAATTTAAAATTATCATGTTTTGTATGCGTCATTTTACATGACTTACATGTTAATTGTACACCTGCACTATATTAGCTTGATATATGACAATTAACTATTTTAAATGCCATAGAGTCTTACACATTAATCTAGTTGATTATTGTGTCGATGCATGCTTAGATAAACTTATATGCATATGTTTATATGTCTTATGCATCTCAGTATATATATTTGTCATAACTAAAAAAATTTTTTTTTTTCTCGCATCCGAGTGTCACAAATCTAAAAAGTCAAAAGAGTCGTAAAATGGTCTTATATCTCCTAGAGTCTTCACCTACACATTCCTTTATCATCATCTCACCTCATTTGACCAAATAATCTACACTTTCCATCAAGGAAAAGTTAGATACATATCTAACCTTCCTCCAATTAGTTGAATTGACAACTTAAATATTTCATCCCGAAATAGATCAATGTATCTTTAACTTGCGATCGCAAACGTTAAAGTGTCATAAAACGAAAATTCAATATTCAAGAAGCCTTTTATAACAACATAAGTTAAAATGCTTTTTCACTCCTAAAGCCAAAAAGTTTACATCAACCAACCTTCATGTGACAAAGTCAAATACTTAACGTTACATGAAGTGATTCATCGCCTCCTTTAAATATACACACCTTAAGACTAAATAACTCTTTTTCACTCTAAACCCGTTAGTCATTTCTATCCCCTTAAGGAATGTCAGATGGTTTATCCGTCATGCTCAAATCCATACACAATAAGGATCGAACATTATCCATCGATCTTAGGATAGAAAACCCATCAAAATTCGTCTTCATATTCTTTTCACACGACAATGTCCAAAAGGAAATATCTTTATCAAAAAAGTTTCAATCATCGAAAGAGAAACATCGTCGTATCTCAACCAAACCACTAAATTGTGAACATTTTTTAAGTCCTGGGTCTAGGAATGATGATACAAATCTCATAAACGTGCTCATTCTCCATTTTAATGACTTGTTACTATTAAATACATTCAGATAAATCTTGACAACCTAAATCATATTCATCTGAAATGTTTAAGCATTTTAATTTTGCTAAATGACAAATTAAAATGTCACTCATTGTCATTTCTAATCGTTTCACTAAAATCTTAATCACCCGCTTTCTCATTATTATATAGACGGTTAACATCTTCGCAGATCCACATTACACTACCACCTTTAAGATAACCTCGTACCAAACCGTCGTCGTGTGATTGTTCTATAACATCAGCAACACACTAATAAGAGCTACATAACTTCGCGATGAAAGTTCATCATATGCTGAACGTCATCCATAAAACATTGTCATGCTCATTCACTTCTATCGTTATTTCTCTTCACACAATTAACTTATTTTTATAATTTATGTACAAAATGAGTCACTAGAATTTAAGAGTGGAAGGGAAGAACATTCACTGAACACACTACATATATATTCCTTTAACCAAATACTCTAAAGAACTCACTAATATAGATAATATTCATTATTCACTAAAAACCAACCAAATGTAAAGCTGAGTCATCCTTATACCACTACCAATCGATCGAGTTTCAACCACCTATGTCATCTTCACAATAAGGATTCACCATGTAACCGATTCGACTACAGTTAAATTCGCCCATGAAATGCATCTCATCTTCATTTCTCGACACACATAAGCATGTGTGCCTATGTTGTCGAAAGTTAAGTAAATTTCAAAATGAAATACGTCTCATCGCTATATCCTGACACTCATTACAGATGTGTGCCTATGTTGTCAAAAGCATAGTGATATTTCGTAATTGAAATGTCGTCTTCATCTTTATACCACCAACTACTCCACTAATGTCATGTGTGCCTATGTATTGTTAAAAATACAAGTAAGTTTCGTAATGAAACATGCGTCTACATACAAATCATCTATCACTTTTAGCAAGTGAAGAACACAGAAGAAGAGATATTCAAATCTTCAAAGTGTTGTAGAGTCATCATAAAAGTCGTGACTTTCATTATATCATCCAATCATTCCACTTTTTTAGCAAAGTGACGAACACAAAGAAGACATCAATCTTCAAAGTGGTTGTTAAGTCATCACAATGTCAATTCCTTTTTCACTCTTTACACCTATTTAATCAGTTTCCACTCTCCATATCCACCTTTGTTCCGTCAACATTAACAACCAACAAAACCACCCAACAAACCGATTGGTCAACACCTTCCCTTTCCATCATCACGCTCATCCTTCTTCTTTAAGTTACGCTCCTCAATCATCCTTAATCATTAACATTTAGTTTTTGAATCTAAATTCTTACGATATTGTTTATTCCTTAGAAGCACTCCAGAACACCAAAAGGCCATACATAATGGCTTAACAAATTGAAAACCTTGAGGATTTTAGGTAATCTCAAGTACTAACCCTTATTATCTATTCATATCCATATCATCATCGTTGGTTAGATGCCGATACCATAAGGAACATGGACACAATCACAATACTTCATAACACATAACCAAAGTGACATCATTGGAAGATATCATTCTCATAATAATAGTGTGTCAATCAATAAACAAATTTTGTTCACGTTTATTAAAGTCGGTATTATATCGAAGGGTGTTGATCAAGTCTTAGTCCTTAAGCATGTGCCGATCAAACTTTATCATCGGTTCCTAAACATTCTCGTGTCTTAAGTTTATGTCATGATTCCTTTTATCATGAATTTAGGTTGTTGTTATTAAAACAATGAGTGCATGTATCTAGGTTTTAATTTTCACATTTCAAAAAGCATAGTTTAGAGTGCATATACTAAGACATAACATGACTTGTTCCCTGTTATTGGTATTGCTATATATATAATATTTAGCTATCAAAGTTGGTATATATATTTGCACTTTTTCTACTAATTTTTTTTGTGCACACCTTTCGTAGATTGATTCCTTTAGTGCCTCAAAACAAGGAGGAGCATACACCGAAGGGGAGTTGCAATCATTATGACATCTACACATTTCTTGATATGTATATTCCAACCCTTTAATATCGCTCCTATTTATATATATATAATGTTGCATGAAACTAACCCTTGATGTAGTTAAGAATTTGTAACAATTTAATCCATAGAACTGCTAGAGCACAATATCAAGGGATGCAAGTGTCATAGGAGTGAAATAAGCTTAAGGGTAGCAAGTCTTCACTTGGGATGATGCAAATGCACGCCTCTTTATTAAAAGTCTCATCTACTAATGGAATGAATGCTTGGAGCATCCACCTTTTTATTTGACAAAAGGGGGAAAAGAGTGTAAACAAGTAAACTTATATCATTTTACTATGAGTTATATTTATCACATTTTTTGTCATCAACAAAAAGGGGAAGATTGTTGGTTAAGAATTTTAACGATATTTAAATATACATTCTCGTTTATGTTTTGGGTAAAAACAAACCTGATAACTTATACACATAAACTAAAGTGCTTAAGCTACATTTGATCACAAATCATCAATGCATTCATATGACAACATCACCACGACATCTCAATGTCTGCTCAAAAAAACGTAGTTTTGCTTACCCTGTGACGTAAATCCTTAATGCATGAATAAATAAGATGCTTTATGCATTATATGAACAAAGGAATACTGATTACAAACCTTATATTTTTTATAAAAATGTCACAAACATTTTTATAACTTTTACAAAACATTTTTATAACTTTTACAAAACATGTTTTATTCAAAATAAATATTTTGAATTCAAATTTTCTACCTAAAAACGGCTAGAAATGTTCCAAAAAACACCTCCCACAAAAAAGGCTATTATTAAAGAATTTATATTTTAATTTATCAAAATATAATAAATTTTAATTATTTATTTTATATTTCTTGATTTATCTAAAATATAGCAAAAAAGACATCTGGCATGGGCGGGCCCCTTAATTATAAGGGTGGTCCCCTTAAATATCAAGGGGACCGGTACCCTAATTAAGGGAATCGCCCAGAAGAAAATTGGAATTGGTTTTGGGATGAGGTTAGATTGGTAAATTAAGATTTTAATATACTTCAATAAAAGTGCAAACTCAGTTTGCCTATAAATACTGGACTATTCCCCACTGATTTTCTAACCTTTTGCACCTTTTCTTTATGTCCCAAATCAGTTTATACATCTCACACATATTGTAAAACCTTTGATCACGTAATCAGTAACATTTATTTCCAAGTGATTCAAGCTTATTCCTTCAAATGTAAGAGAAGAACTCTCGTTTTCATCGAGATACAAAGTTATATAGTTAGTGGATTCGTGACATGTCTTACTTCAACAATTATAGATCGAATTCCATTTACTCTAAACGTTTGTGTAAAAGATAGATCATGTTGGTGGAACATCATATTTCATTATCGGTGTGAATTAGTACATAAACAAATCATGGTAATCATAGTGCACAGTATAGTTAGAATCAGGGTGATCTTAGTAAGTAGATGTATTAGATTGGTGGATCTCGTAGTAGTACTAGGTGAAGTAAATTGTAAATCGTAGTTGAAGAAGTTGTGATCATAGTGAAAAGGTATTGAAGTAAATGAAGTCGTGAAGTGAAGTGAAGCCTAAAGTGTAGAAGTGAAGTTGTATTTGAAGTAGAAGTTGTGAATTGTTGTGAAGTAGTATGGTTAGTTGTGATAGACTGGTTCTAACTAGGATTAGAACTCGACATTTGGCTTAGTGTAAAATCGTGTAAGCTTAGTTATGTTTGATTTTCTTTGTCTCCGCCTAAATGGAGCTTGTTGACGTAGTGAAAGAAACGTCTCGAGTTGGGTACTGGAGGAGTGGATAGGGCTAAGAGAGTGCTTCAAGACTGAACCACTAGTAAATCATTGTCTGTTACAATTAAAATTTGCATTAGATCTATATGTGAGTTGATTGTGCATATTTGTTTGACATGTTCAGTGGATATAGATCATAATTCACACTTATTCAATTATAACAAACTTGATGAAATACTTTGATATGCAATCTTTTAAGTTTTTAAATGGAAACATGATTCACACCCCTCTACGATATCACAATTGTAATTCTACGTAATTTCAACAAAATAAAATATTTCATATCAAATTATTCATCAAGTTAGATGTAATATGATAAGTGTGAATAATGCATCTATATCCACTAGAACATGTCATAACAATATAAGCACAATCAACACACATATAGATCTAATGCAAATATAAATGTACGACAATGATTTATAGTGGTTCAGTCATGAAGCACCTCTTCGCCCTACTCCACTCCTCAAGTACCCAACTCGAGAGTTACTTCACTAGTCAACAATCTCTTTTAGCGGAGAAAATCAAACATATATGCTACACCGATTTTCGACACTAAGCCAAATGTTAGTTCTAATCCTAGTTAGAACCAGTCTATCACAACTAACCATACTACTTCACAACAATTCACAACTTCTCTTCACCACACAACTTCACTTCACTTTACGGCTTCACTTCACTTCACGACTTCACTTTACTTCACTACTTCTTCACTATGATTCACAACTTCTTCACTACGATTTACAACTTTACTTCACCTAGAAACTACTACGATCACACCAATCTAACACTACTTACTAAGATCACCCTGATCTAACTATACTTCCTATGATTACCATGATCTTATAACTATACACACCATTGATCACCTATGATCTAACAATACACAAGTTTAGATTACATGGACTCGATACTATAGCATTGTGAATGTAAACCATTACACGAAACCACTAACAATATAACTATGTATCTGAAGAAAACGAGATCTACTCTTACAAAGAAGTAATAATAGCATGAATCACTTGGAAATAAATGCTTATGATTACGTGATCAAAGGTTTTACAATATGTGTGAGATGTATAAACTGATTTGGGACATAAAGAAAAGGTGCAAAAGGTTAGAAAATCAGTGGGGAATAGTCCAGTATTTATAGGCAAACTGAGTTGCCTTTTTTCCTGGGCGAGTCCCTTAATAGGTACCGGTCACCCTTGATATTTTAAGGTGACCACCCTTGATAAATAAGGGCCCGCCCATGCCAGATGCCGCCTTTTTGAGACGAGAGTAGTTTGAGTGTTTTTTGAGGACCGAGTGGACGTACCCGTATTTAGAAGAAAATTTGAATTCAAAATATTTATTTTGAATAAAACATGTTTTGTAAAAGTTATAAAAATGTTTTGTAAAAGTTATAAAAATGTTTGTGACATTTTTATAAAAAATATAAGGTTGAATCAGAATTCCTTTGATCATAAAATGCATAAAGCATTTATTTATTCATGCCTTAAGTGATTTACGTCGGGTACAAACTTCGTTGAAGCAGACTTGAGATGTCGAGAGATGTTGTCATATGAATGCATTGATGATTTGTGATCACAAGTAACTTAAGCACTTTACGTTATGTGTTATAAGTTACATGTTTGTTCATCACCAAAACATAAAGAGAATTAAATATCGTAATATTTCTACCAACAATCTTCCCCTTTTTGATGATGACAAAATGTGTAAACTATAACTCATAGTAAAATGTATAAGTTACTTGTTTACACTTCTTCTCCCCCTTTTGTCGAAACAAAAAGGTGGACACTCCAAGCCATTCATTCCATTAGATGAGACTTTTACTAAAGAGGCGAGCTTGCATCATCCCAGGTGAAGCCTTGCTACCCTTAAGCTCATTTCACTCCTATGACACTTGCATCCCATTGTATATTGACTCTAAGCAGATCTATGGATCAAATTTGTTACAAATTCTTAACCTACATCAAGGGTTAGTTTCATGCAACATTATATATATTAAAATACAAAAAAAGGAAAGGGCGAAAAATTATTCAAGGGTTTGGAATATACATATCAAGAAATGTGTAGATGTCATAATGATTGCAACTCCCCTTCGGTGTATGCTCCTCCTTGTTTGAGGCACTAAGGAATCAATCTACGAAAGTGTGCTACAAAAAAAATTAGTAGAAAAGTGCACATATATATACCAACAATGATAGCTAAATATATATAGCAATACACTAACAGGGAACAAGACATGTATGTCTTAGATATATGCACTCTAAACCTATGAACATCTTAAAAGAATAATTTACAAAACTCTCAGATACATGCACGTCATTGGTTTTAATAACAACAACCAAAATTCATGATAAAAGGAAATCCATGACATAAACTTACGACACGAGAATGTTTAGGAACCAGATGATAAGTTTGATCGCACAATGCTTAAGGACTATTACTTGATCAATCACCCTTCGATATAATACCTGACTTATAAAAAACGTAGACAAAATTTGTTATTAGATTGACACACTATTATTATAGAGAATGATATCTTCCAAGATGTCATTTGTAATAAGTGATAAGAACCGTATTTTGATTGTCAAGTTTCCTTATTGGTATCGTCATCTAACCAAGATGATTAATATGGAATTGAATAGACTAAGGGTTGTTAATAAGAGAAACCTAAATCCTCAAGTGGTTCTTTTGTTAAGCATTAAGTATGCATTTCATGTTTGGAGGTCTTAAGGATAAAAACAATATCGTAATAATTTAGATCAAACTTAAAATGTTAAATGATAAGGGGTATGATTTGAGGAGCGAACTTAACGAAGAAGGGATTAGCGTGAATGGAAGGGAGGTGTTGACAAAGTTTGGTTGGGTGTATTTGTTGGTTGTATCAATCGATGACGGACAAAGGTGAAACTATTAAAATGGTGTAAGAGAAGTGAAAGACTTGACATTGTGATGACTTAACAACACTTGAAGATTGAATGTCTTCTTTGTGTTCTTCACTTTGCTAAAAAGTGGAAATGATTGGATGAAAAATGAAAGACACGACATTGTGATGACCTCAACAACACTTGAAGGATTAAATATCTTCTTTGTGTTCTTCACTTGCTAAAAAGTGAAAATGATTGTATGAGACGCATTTCATTACGAAATTCACTTGACTTTTAACAACATAGGCACACATGCTTATGAGTGTTGGGATATAATAGCACTGAGTTACGCATTTCTATCTTGCGAACTGAAGTTCACTTGCTTTTGCGACAACATAGGCAAACTGCTCTATAGAGTGTCAGGATATAGGATGAGACGTATTTCATTATGAAATTTACTTAACTTTCGACAACATAGGCACACATGCTTATGAGTGTCAGGAAATGAAGATGAGACGCATTTCATGGCGAAATTCACTTGTAGCGAATGGTTACATGGTGAATTCATCTTGTTAGAGATAGACTTAGGTGATGACTCGAGATGTAGTTGGTAATGATGACTCATTTTTTACATTGTTTGGTTTTTAGTGACTAAGAATTAGCATATGTGAGTTCTTTAGTATTTTGTTAAAGGATATATTGAACAGGTAAGTTTTTTCCCATCCCGTCTAATTCGTGCTCATATGTACATAAATTATATAAAAGAATAAATGAAGAGAAAACGATAGAAGTATGAGCATGACAATGTCAAATTGGATGACGGTTGCATATGATGAACTTCATCCTCGAAGTTATGATAGTATGCACTCATGCTCAGATGTGTTAGCTGAATGTCTCATAGAACAATCACATCTACGAGGATACGAGGTTTAACTTAAAGTGGTAGTGTAAATGTGGACGGAAGATGTTAACCGTCTATATAATAATAGAGGCGTGATTAAGATTTTTGTGAAACGACTTAGACATGAACAATGAGTGACATTTTAATTTGTATTTCGCAAATTAAAAATGCTTAAACATTTCAGATGAAATGATTAAGTTGTCAAGATTTATCAGAATGTATTTAATAGTAACAAGACTATTAAAATGAGAATGACACGTTTATGAGATTTGTTTCATCATTCCTAGACCCAGACTTAAAAATGTTCACATTTGAGTGGTTTGGTGAAGATACCGACGATGTTCTCTTTCGATGAAACTTTTTTGATAAAGATATTTCCTTTTGGACATTGTCGTGAAAGAAATGAAGACGAATTTTGATGGTTTTCTAAGCCAAATACACGAGTGATAATGTTCGATCCTTATTGTGTATGAGATGAGCATGACGATAAACCATCTGACATTCCTAAGGGGATAGAAATGACTAACGGGAGTGAAAGTATTTAGTCTTAAGGTGTGTATATTAAAGAGGCTATGAATCACTTATGTAGTTACTTATAAGACCTTTGTCACATGAAGGTTGATGTAAACTTTTAGCTTTAGGAAAAGCATTTTAACATATGTTGTTAAAAGGCTTGAATATGAATTTTCGGATATGACCTTTAACGTTTACGATCGCAAGTTAAAGATACTTGAATATTTCGGATGAAATATTTAAGTTGTCAAAACTCTATTGGAGGAGTTGTTTGATAATGGTAATCTTAACAGTTTCCTTGATTAAAGAGTAGTATGGATGAAGGAGAGATGATAGAAATAAACGAATGTGTAGGTGACGACTCAGGAGATATAAGACCATTTTACGACACATTTGACTTATTTATATTTGTGACACGAGATGCAAGAAAAAATATTCTAGTAGACAAAATATAAATACAGAGATGCATAAGACATAAACACATAGCATTTAAGTTTATCTAGCATGCATCGACAACAATAATCAACAAGATAATGTGGTAAGAACACAAAGCATTAAACTTTAATTGTTCATAATCAAGCGTAATATAGTGTAGGACGACAATTAACATGGTAAGTCATGTAAAATGGCGCATACCAAATCAGATAATTTTTAAATGTAACCGTCATGTAAAACATGTAAGCATTAGCATTTAGGGACATGTGTCATTTAAGATAAAACTAAGAAATATTTTAAACTAAATTGTAAAACAAGACAAATGCCTTTATAGTGGTCAAGCAGTTTAATAATCATAAGCAGATTAAATTATGTTGAGCATCAAGATTATGAGGACATATAATTGCATTTACATGTGAACAAGTAATCATCTTGAAATATTAAAGCACATATGTGAGGTGCATTGTGTCTAGATTGACTAAGGAGAAGCCTAATTTCTACGTGCTTAGTGTGTACTCCTAATGAGATACAAAGTCTATCGATGTAGACTATCATTAGGCATATTTAGGAAGAGCCATTTCAAATTAGAGAATAAATATGAGACTATCACTAGTGGTGCTCAATTCAGGCTAAACACGACCATTTTTACGGGTTATACACCGAACCCAACTTCACTCTTGGAAGCAATTCAACCGTTAGGTCAAATTGAATTTCTAGTGCAATAGATTCTCCAGTAGTCATTCTCATGTTAGACAAAATAGAATTCTTATATTTGCCTAATGAAGTGTAGCAAAGATAAAATTTGTATTATCTTTTCATAGAGGGCCTAACATGACTCAACTAACATACTTTAATTCTGGTTCGCATAATCCTAATCAAGATGTGTGGAATTCTAAGATAAGCGTAACAAGATGATTAATCTTTGTTCAAGATCTATAAGTTCGAATGGTTTCCGATTACAATATATGGCTTGATTTAATGGATGTCTTATATATAGTCATCTTACATGGTAAGTTGTCACATGTTATCATTAACGAGTTTGGTTTTTCTCAAAAGCCAAGAGATGTACTTGTTGTGACAATGACAAATATGTTTATATAGAAGATGTTGTAATAAATCTTCATTTTATGTCATGTGAAATGAATCTCATCAATATTATTAATCTTAATGACTGATGATTTGTATTTCTTAATGATAAATAATTACAAAGATACATATTTTTTTAAACAAGTATGGCTTTTCTAAAATTATATAATCTTAACAATAGTTTTTAAATTATGATTAAATAATATTTGAATAAAAGTCATTTTACATAGTTTATGCATAAACACATATTTTGATAAGTTATTTTTCAATACTAATAACTGTATATTTTTCAAATTAAATTATTGTATTATCTTATAAACACAACCATTTATGCTACGAAAAAAAAAATGCTGGGATATAATAATAATCCTTTACAAATCGTTTAATCGATAAGACTATAAAATCATTAATCATAATGTTTCCCATAACATCATGGTTATACCTAGGTAGATAACTAAATCACAGAATTATTATTCCTATTTGAGAAATTATAGTTAAAAGTGAATCAATAAGCACGACTATTTGAGTTGTCCTTTTAAGTTGGATGAGCAAAGTTTACATATGTTGTTTGTTTGCTCTTGTTTGGTTTTTTGGAAATAACACATTTACCAATTGCATTGAAATGTAAATGTCCTGAATATTTCGGACTAAACATCCTAAGTTCGTCAATCCTAATTCATTGTAATTTATGCATGTATAAACATATTAGTGATAATATTTAAGAACACACCAATGGACAAGGACTCAATATGGCATTATCACACAAGTGTGAGTTATGATCTGAAGCATATTCCTTTTCATCTAAAAGGAATTAATTATTTCATATCAATCAAGTATGATTGAGTTATGTAGATCCAAGATGATATCTTTTGTTATATTTTGATATAATTATTGAAACTAAACAAATAAGAATCCGATTTCATGTCCATATACGAAAACTTGTCAATTAGATACATAAAGAAATCAATCAAAATTTGAATAATGAAATATGATATATTCCAAAATCTTTCTTGACCCTCACGAACACTCATTTAAAAGAAAATAAATAAATATTTAAATAGTGTGTTTCATTAATCCTAAGATTAGTTGTAAGGTGAGGTTGATGAATAACGATAAGTTAATTTCTTATTTCAAGATTGTCGAAAATTACTTGTGCAAAAAAACTATTTGTTGTTATGTATAATATACATAGTTTTTTTGATATTTATGAGTTTATAAAATGAGTTCATAACATTTTTTAATACAACAGCAGAATCAACGAACATCTTTGTAGAAATTACTATAAGTTTAAAAAAATATAATTACTGTTTAGTTTTATGAACCATGCAAGAGCACAAGCATTTTTCTTTTCTGTAGTTACTAATGTATTAATACAATCTTTTCTTTTGTTTAACCAACCCAAGGTCAAACAAAGCAAGTTGTTGAAAATATTTAAACGTGTTGTTGAAAATAGATTAAATCGTTAAAAATATTTAGGTGACTAGTTTTAACACATTTATATAATTACTTGTACAAGTTATTGAACTCTATTCCTCAAAGTATATTCCCATATCCGAAAAAGATTTACAAAAGTTTTTATGTAACATTTGTAAATTAAATGATCAATGCCACTATGTAAAGAAAAGAGACAATTTCGCAATTCTTAAATGAGAGAAAATCTTAGCATAAATTCTAGTTATGCATAATCCGAAAAACTAGCTACAAACAAATAGTGTACATGGCACTTGTGCTTAGACATTCAATTAGCTTAACTACAAATAGCAATGATCATTTAATAATTTCTACTAACAAACTTAAGACATAAAGAAATGCACATAATCATATAGCATAACACATAAAATGCTTATCGTCGTTTTGTGTATTAAGATACAACAATGTAATACATAGCTCTGTTTTATTGAAAACAACTTAGTATTCCTCCCATTTTAAAAATTAACCATTTTAATATTTCTTGAAAGGTTAATTACACCATTTTTTAAATAGAAAAACTGACAAGAAATGTTCCGACTCGAAGGGAAAAGATAAAATACTAAGGGATAACTTAAAACGAGACTACAATGTTTGGACAATAGGATAGTAGTATTTTGAGCATTTCACTACTAACTTTAATGATATTTTAAATATAATACTTGATCAGTATTTTTATAATAACAAGTATACTCAATTATCTACAATATGGGGCGGGTATAGGCACGTACTACTACGGATTTACGTTGATTTTATATGAATATTTAGAGTTATCCACGAAACTGTCGATCAACAGGTGGCCCCCCTTAAATATAAGGGGGCCGGCCAGGAATTAAGGGGACCGGCCATACACTTTAAGGGGGCCGGCCATCTGACACTCAAATTTTCCATTTTTTTGTACAAAATTGTTTACTGACTTTGCAGAAAGGTGTACAACTTTCTGAACTTGATACCGAACATATAACACTTATTTTAACAATCATTTTACCTCGAGCTAGTATAATTAGTGTATTTAACAACAAAAAAAAAAAAAAAAAAAAAAAAACTAATTCAATGTTAAAGCAACCAAACACTTTCATATTTAAATCCCCTTTTTTTTCAGGTCATTTGATACATGGATCTACTCCAATTTTTAAGACAAAGATGATTTTGAAAATTAAACGAACTTGGGCTCTGATACCAATTGTGAAAATCATAGAATACCAATTGTATAAATAGTAGAGGGGGGTGAATATGTTTCCATTTAAAAACTTAAAATATTTCATACCAAATTATTCATCAAGTTAGATGCAATATGATAAGTGTGAATAATGCAACTATATCTACTAGAACACGTCATAACAATATAAGCACAATCAACACACAATATATCACTATTGCAAATAAATTAAATAGTAGCGACGATAAGGTAAATAATAATAGTATAATGCGCAAAAGTAAAAAAAAGTGCAAACCGGACGCGATGATTTATAGTGGTTCGATCACGAAGCACCTCTTCGCCCTACTCTACTCCTCGAGTACCCAACTCGAGAGTTACTTCACTAGTCAACAAGCTCCCTTTAGGTAAAGAAACCCAAACACAACTAAGCTTACACCGATTTCTGATACTAAGCCAAATATCGACACTAAGCCAAATGTCGAGTTCTAATCCTAGCTAGAACCAATCTATCACAACTAACCACACTACTTCACAACAATTCACAACTTCTCTTCACCACACAACTTCACTTCACTTCACGACTTCACTTCACTTCACGACTTCACTTCACTTCACAACTTCACTTAGACACTACTAAGATCACACCAATCTAACACCACTTACTAAGATCACCCCGATCTAACTATACTTCCTATGATTACCACGATCTAACAACTATACACAACATGATCACCATGATCTAACTATTACACAAGTTTGGAATACATGGACTCGATCTATACATTGTGAATGTAAGACATATCACGAATGCACTAACTAAACTACATAACTTCGTATTTTGATGATAACGAGAGTTCTTATCTTGCACTTGGAGAAATAAGCTTGAATCACTTGGAAATAAATGCTTATTATTACATGATCAAAGGTTTTTAGAATATGTGTGAGATGTATAAACTGATTTGGGACAGAAAGAAAAAAGTGCAAAAGGTTAGAAAATCAGTGAGGAATAGTCCAGTATTTATAGGCAAACTGGGGAGGTTTTCTGTCTGGCCGGTCCCCTTAATTAGGGTGTCAGTCCCCTTAATAATTAAGGGGACCGCCCAGCCTCAGACGCTCCCTTTTTTGTCTTTTCTGAGGGAGGTGTTTTCTGAAACATTTCTAGCCGTTTTTAGGTAGAAAATTTAAATTCAAAATATTTATTTGAATAAAATATTTCTTTTAAATCTATAAATGTTTTGTAAAAGATATAAAAATGTTTGTGACATTTTTATTAAAAATGTGAGGTTGAATAAAAATTCTTTTGATCATGAAATGCATTAAGCATTTATTTATTCATACCTTAAGTGATTTACGTCGGGTGCAAACTTCGTTGAAGCAGACTTGAGACGTCGAGAGATGTTGTCGTATGAATGCATTGATGATTTGTGATCACAAGTAACTTAATCACTTTACGTTATGTGTTGTAAATTACATGTTTGTCATAACCAAAACATAAAGAGAATGTATAGATTAAATAACGTAATATTTCTACCAACAGATACTAATAATGTAGTATCTATGTGTATACGTGTGTGCCCTCATATGCTCACATATTTCTAGCCGTATAAATATCCGTACGACATGAACACTTTCCAACAAAAAAAAACACTTGAAAAAACTAAAAACAGTACATAAAAAGCTCAAATAAGCACTTCAAA